>JBBMOL010002868.1:0-20392 GCA_037954665.1 Laguncularia racemosa
TAAATGAATGAGCTCCAAACATTCAAAGAAGCAAAGCGATTTTCGTTACATGTTAAAACACATTCATATGTTCAAAATCAATTAACAAGGCATAGAAAAAAAACCAAAACAGAGAAAAAACTGATATGTAAGGAAAAGGGCAGTGTAAAGCTTTGATACCAAATGTAAGTAATGTAAATAGACTAAGACACCATCTGTTCAACAATTGATTGAATGAACATAAATGAACCAACAACGGAAATGAATGAGTAAATTACATGCCTTCAGCCATTGCAAAGCTAACGTAAATGGTGCTCCACCAAAGTTTGGTTGCTGAGTCTTTGTTTCGGTATGGTGCTTCAAAACCCTTTAAATTTCCCTCTCAAAAAATGATGAGTATTTTTCTGTAAAAGTGAGTGGGCTTAAGGATCCCGAAAAAGATGTTAATCCGAAACTCAATCTATTAGTGAGTTGTTGTTGAAAAATCGGAAGCATTTTGAAATGTTGGAGAAGTTATTGCATGTTCCACATATCATGGGATTCATGGACCACATCCCTAGCAATTATTCCTAAAAAAGAAGGAGAAAATCCAACAGGATTACCCTAGCCTTAGTCACCTCATGACATGTGCTGAAAAGAAGGATTAAAAAAATGGAAATTGTAAAAAAAATTCTAACTACCTAATGAGAGACTCGGTGACATGGGAAGATTAAAATTTGGGAAAGTTTGAAGTAAAACGCTTTGAAAAATTATTGCCTTAACCCATTGTTGATCTTTTGCTGATGAAGGTGAGAGAGATGCAGTAAGAATGTGGCGTAAAGAAAAGAAGAGGACCGGGAATGCGCGAGAGGATAGAAAGGAAAGGGGCCTAAACAAATTTATTGCCTGTCTTCTATTATGTTGTACTCACAAAATTAAATTCAAGGGCTGCCATTTATTTTTACTTTAAGATCCAAACGGCTAAATAAGTGACTTGCTAAAGAAGTGCCGACCTATTCCGTTATTGGAGCAGTACCACCCCAGCCACATGTTCAGAACTTAGTCGAAAAGTGCGTTTATAAAAGCACGGACCCTTTCTTTAAACCGACCCCTTTTGCCTTTCCTATGTGGTCCTCTATGCTTCACCTCTCGACAATTTACACACACACACTCTCTCTCTCTCGTCACTCGTTCGCTGGCTCCTTTACCTCATAATCTCCACGCCACTGAAATCTTTTCGTTCTTCTCGTCTTCTTTCCGCTTTCCCCTACCGTTTTTTCTCTCAGGACAGTTTCCTACATCGATCTTCTTCGGTTGCTGACTACACTACTCTGTTAAGCTCTCTTCCCTTCATTTTGAGATGTTTCCTTTTCTTTTAAACGAATTCGTGTCGTGTTCAATTCATTAACTGATTGATGCTATGCTCTTTATCGCGGATTGGCGTCCTTTACTGATAGACATCCATTAATTGATGAATTTTTCAGGGAAAAAAAAAGCGCTTTAATTCTGCCAGTTTTGTGAGTCGATGGAATGGAATAACGATTTATGGAAAAAAGTAGAGCCAGGCTTTGCGAGGTTTTTGGTTCATTGAATTTTGCGATTCTTCTTTATTTATAGTGAGAATTTGAAATTTTTGGGGGAAATGAATTTCGGAAAAAATACTGCAACCGTACGATAAAAATTGGGAATTGGGGGGTTTTGTATTTGTTTCGTATTTGTGAAAATCAGTGTATGCGAGTTAGTCAGTGTCCGTTTTTTAAGGTGTGTCTATTTTATGCATGAGGTAGTTTTTTTTTTGTAGAAAAAAAATGTTTGAGAGGAAAACTGAAAATTTTATGGCTGGTGGGGACTCGGGCCTTTGTTGTTGTGTTCGGGCGAAAAAAATATTTGGTTTGAGGTACGATATTTGGGGAATTTTTGGGTTACCCAATTAGTCTTTACCCCGCCTTTCTCCAAATTGGGATAGATGGTTCATTGATTTATAGGGGAAAAGCTTCCCTTTTCCCCATCCAGTCTTCAGGTGTTGAGATATGTTTAAGTAACTGCTCGTACTTGCCTTCCCTTGAAATGTTCCCATCCAACCCAAGGGCTGGGGTTTTTTAATAAAATTCTGTTAGTTTGACGCCGCGGAAAGCAAAAAACAAAACGAACCCCAAATTGGTTGGGTTTCCCCCACAAAAAACTTTTTTTAATGCAAATCTAGTTGCCCCAAAACCCCGGAAATTGGAGAAAATTCTCTTAAAAGTGATTAAAATATGAAAATCAAACGTCCCCCAACTATTGAAAAAAAAGAGTTTTTAAAGGCCCCGTAAAATATCTAAAAGGGGAAAATCTGCTTACACGTAGAAAAAAATAATAAGATATGTCCAAAAGGTCTCAACATGGCCGTGTTGTAAGCCGTGTATGATCTGTGAATATTCGGGACTAGGTCTGGTCATGTTCAGTCGTGAAAGGAAGCCATGTAGCGTTTGTGGAAATCTTGATCGTTTACACTCGCGATGCATGGTTGTATGGGGGCCGTTTTGGGGGGCCCGGTAGTTCGTGGAAATTTGGATTAATACAGGGTCGCGATGCAGGTCGTCTCCTAGCCGTGAAAGGGAAGCCGTGTATGCTTCTGTGGAAATCTGGATCGATCCCGGGTCTCGATGCAGGCCGTGTATGGGGGCCGTGTATGACTCTATGGAAATCTACCAATCACACAGGGCCTTTGTTTTGGGCCCGGTGGTCCCCGTGTCCCTTGGGCCTCCATCATTCTCCCCCACCAATGGAAAACCGCCCCGATTTCGTCCAAATATAGGGGCTATACGGAATAAAAAGGGTGACAAGTTGCCACATTGAAAGTGCAGGAGATATTCATATCTTTGGGGAGTTGTACACTATGCTTTATCATTGATCTTTATGTACAATTCATGGGATCGTACTTCTTGGTTTAATTTTTTTCCCCCCCCCTCTTCCCTAAAGGTAGTTGCTCTTTTCAAAGGGAAACCATTACCTGATCGCCCACTGAAAAGAGCTTCTTCCGTTATGCTTATCTGCATCCCCTTTGTATCTTGTTGGTTTCCCACTTTTTTCGCCAAAACTTTCATTGGTTGGTGTTGCTCCCGTCATTTTTAGCCCCCACATACTACCATGCCCTTGGGAAATTTTTGCAAGCCCAGCGCATGTTGTGGTGTCTTTGGTATCCAGGAATGGAGCCCTTTCCCAATAGTTCGGTGGATAGAACAAATGAAAGCGAATTAGCCTGAGCAATGCTTGCCCCACTGCCCCCGGCTTCTCACCGTGTTCTTTTGATGGGGTTTCCGAGGGCCCTATTTTCCCCTCGTCTGTCCGTCGGTTTGGGAGGCGGTCCCGGTAATTCGGGGGATGTTTTTCAAACAAAACCCAAAAGGTCTTCCAAAATGTAAGGAATTTGCTTCCCTTTAGATGTGTGGATTTGGGGGACCCAGCAACCGCACCATTCCTTGAAGAACACCGGCCAATAGCCGACGTGGGCGGTTTTCCCCCCCTGCAGGGGATGAAATGACCATCTTGGAAAACCTGTCAACTAAAACAAACACAGAGTCAGCACCTCTTTGGGGTAGGGGCAAACCCTTTTAAAGTCCATCGAAAAAAATCCCCCCAAATTTTGGGGGAGGGAAGGGGAGTATTTGCTGTGTTTTGGGATTCCCCTTGAACTTGAAAATGTGCACCTCTCCAAATCCGATCAATCCCCCCTTTAAAACCGAGGCCAAAAGTATCTGGCGGTCTGCGGTGGGTCTTTCTTCCCCATTTCCCGCCAGTCCTCCACCATGCAGATCCCTGATAACTTTTCCCCGCAAAAAATTTTGGGGAATGCACGCTGGTTCCCCTTTCACAAGTCCCCCTAGTATATGATAGATCACAGGGTTCCCCCTGTTGGAACCTTAATCCAAGGTCCTTAAAGCCGCACATTCTCATATATTTCCCTTTTAGTTTCCCAAAAACGAAAATGTCTGTACTCAAAGAAAGAGGCTTTCGCTCTTTTACCAGGGCGTCCACGATTTGTTTTGCCACCTGACTTGTGCATCCCCTAAAAGAAAACCTCTGCAAACTCAACCCACCTGAGTGCATTCCTTACAAATTTGGGGTCTGACCATTCAAGTTTTTAAAGGCCCCCACAACCCGAATACAAAATAAACTCTTTCCCGCCCAATAGTGCCCCCACATTTTAAAGGGCCCCCAACGGGTAGAATTTCCTTATCATGGGTAGACCAAGTCCCCTTGCTTCGCAAACTTCTCACTGAAAAAGGCTTTGGTTTTTTTCCCCTTGTTTTTGCCCCGGACTCCGCCCCCACAGCGCGAAATCCACTTCGAACAATTTTTTCAAAGTCGGAGCGCTAGTACAGGCGGCTCCCCCAATTTGTTTAAATTTCATGAACTCATTTTTCTTCGCCCCTTTGGGAACTTTTCCTTTTTTAAAGATTCGGTCGGGGGCAGCAACAGTACAAAAATGCCTAATAACCTTTGTAAAAGCTACTACGCCGAGGACTTCTCAATTTGTAACGTTTAGGAACAGGCCACTTAATTACTTTCACCTTCTCATCGTCCACCATCCTCCCTCCTCAAACCACAACCCAAGGGAAAAACATCGTCTTGACATAAATGTGATTTTTTGAGTTTTGCAAAAACTTTTTCCCCTTTAATTAGACACACACCTTAGATGTTTAAAAATGTTCTTTTTCGGTTTTACTATTATTAAAATATCGTCAAAGTATACAACAAGGAAACGACCATTGAAAGGTTTCAATACCTGGTTCATTACCCTCATAAAGGGTGCTCGGGGTTACTCAACCCAAAGGGCTCACTAGCCACTAAAAACCCCCCTTGGTCAAAAACGCCGTTTTCCATCGTCTCCAGGGCGGTCCAATCTGGTGATATCCACCCGCAAGTCTATCTGGAGAGATAGAGCCCCACCAAACAGCCCAAAACATATCCCGAGCGGGGTATAGGGAATTTATACCCTATGGTTTTTTTTGATAGCCGACTTAAACACCACCCTCCACCCCCTTTTCTTGGGAGTTAACAATGCTGGAACCGCACGGGCTTAAGCTACCCCGAATGAAACTTTGCCAAAAGCTTTTGGCCTTCTCCTGTAGAATCCCGGCTTCATTGGGATCTCCTTAATGCGGGGGGTTTGGATACTACCCCGGGCACCAGGTCACGGGTGTTGAATACCCCTCGGGGGGGTAGTCCCTCGGGTAGGTCGTCTGGAACCATTTCCTTGAACTCCTAAAGAAGATCCTTCACTGCCCCGGGAAACTTCTCCATAAAAGGCCCCCCCCTCCTTGGGTCACTCCTTTCACATGAGGCGTGCACCCTCGGGGGACTCCCTTAAGTCCTCCATCATTCCTTCTCGATTGATATATTTAAGAAGAGCGACTTCAACCTTCTTTTTTTGCCGCCCTTCCCTTTTCAACGGCAAAAAAGTGTATTTCACACCCCCCTTCCCCAAAACCTTAAATTTTTTTCCCCGCATTTTGCACGTCCACGTCAAATTGCCTGGCCCCCCGAACAAATGTGGTAGCACCAGTCAACAATGTCGCAGAATCTTACCCGGGGACTTCCCTTTTGAGAAAGGTACCCTGCATCTCCCCTTAATTCAATTTTTCGGGGCCCTTTGACCCAACCAATGTGTAAGGTTTCGGGTGTTTGATGGGAGTGCAGTTGTGTCACAACCTCCTTTCCTATGATGTTCTCGAATGCCACTTTCTACATTAACTAAATATTTCCCATATGACCCCGGTGCGGAACAACGGTGCTCTGCTGAACCTTCTTGCGTTGGGGTGGCATCATGCCCAAATTAGTATTTTGGGCTCCCTGCTTCTTCTTTTCCTCATAATTTCCCCCTTCCCCTCGGGCTCACAACAGATTTCCTCCTAAATTCCCATCGGGGATGTTGACGTCTTCCTCGCTGGGCATTCTTTTAACCGATGACCCAATTGGTTCTTGGAAAACTTTTTCCCCCAATATGGTTTGGCATTTTGGGGTTGTTCTGTCTTTGAGCTCCCTTATGCCCCTTTTGGTTTTTCCCCCTCACTTTTTCTTTCCCTTAGACAGTCCTCAATTGGTTTATAGGTGTAGCCCCTATTTTTTCCAAGTCCCCGGTCGACTCCCACCCCTATGCTTCGCCTAATCCCTTTCCGTCCTCCCCCCATATCTACTCCCTTGCTCCTGTAAAAAAGTTCGGCTCGGAGACCCAAGGGTTTCTTTGCTTCTCGAGGGTTCTCACAACGTCACCCCAATTTGTTTTTAAATTTTGTATTTTTCGTCCATCTAATCCCTAGAATTTGCTGACCTTCGCTCCCCCTCAAATCATTGCTTTGCCAGCCTCATAACTCGCCGAACTCTCACGGAACGTTGCCCTTGGGGGGCCCCGCTATATTGGGGAAAAAATATTTGTTGTAATCCGGCAGGGGAAGCCCTGTTGCAAAAAATACTTCATGCGATACCATGATCTCCCGGGTGTTTCCTTCCCTTGCCTCCTACTTTGCAAATTCCCCCCATCCCAAAAGCCCCACTCTTCAAACCACATCCCCACCCTTACAGGGAATCCTTGGGGAATTTCCATGTAGTCAAAAAAGGGTCTACTTCCACCAACCTCGGGAACTTCATTTTGAACTGCCTCAAAACCAGGGAAATCAAATTCAGACGGTAGTCTCCGCCACCCCGTGATCATAACCCCCCAGGGTTCCCTCCTTTGCTACCTTCTTAGGGGGGGTTTTCCATGATGACCATCCGTGACCCCCGCCTCTTCCACCTGTCCGCGCGGTCATTTCCGACGTTCCCTCTCTTCGCTGGACCCCTCACTCTCCACCGCCCCCACCGTTCTCAAAAACGGGTTGGATTAGCGCCCCCCCAAATTCCTCCATCGCACTAGGGGTTCCCCCAGCGCCCCCAAACCCTTTTTGGGGTCTACCCCCGAGCATCGAAACGCTCGAAGTTCATAAAGGCGCCTTTTCCTAACCCGCCTTCTGATGCTTGCGTGAACTCTCCCCTGGAAAACTATTGATTTCCCCTGAAACCGCTTCTTGAACCCCGTCGAACAACCGCTATCGTGCCTTATGATTGAACCCCACGGAAAATACCCTTTGCTTTGATAAAAACAAACGCAGGGGAAAGCGAAAACGAAACAAATCCAAAATTTGGGAGGGGTTTCCCACAAAAAAAGAAACACTCTTGATGCAAATTCTAGTTGGCGAACCGAAATTGAAAAAATTTCTTAAAAGTGTATTCAAATAGATAATCAAAGTAACCCTAATCTTTTTGAAAAAGGTATTTATAGGGCCCCCGTAAAATATCTAAAAGGGGGGAAAATTAAGTGTACACGTGGAGAAATATAAAAATGCGTCTACAAAGGGTCTCTAACGGCCGTATATGTAAGCGTGTATGACTCTGTAAATATTCTTGACTAGGACACGGTCATGTTTCTAGCGTGTAAGGAAGCCAGTCGCGTCTGTGGAAATTTGACGAATACCGGTGGATGCCGGTCGTGTATGAGGCCGTGTAGATTAGGGGAAAATTTGGATTAAATACACGGTCGGATGCACAGCTGTCTCCTAGGGGAAAGGGAACCCGTGTATGCTTCTAGGGAAAAATCGGGATGAAACAGGGTCTTGATGTACGGCCGTGTTGACTTGTGGAAATCTACCAATCACTAAGGGCAATGTGTTCAGGCCGGTGTCCCATGTCCCTTTGGGGCCCCCCATCATGTTTCTTGATGGGAGTGGGAAAGCTTAAACCAACCAGGGGTTCTTGTTGGAAAATTTTTTTCTCTTTTATTAAAATAAAAAAGTTTATTATATTTTTATTTATGTTTTAGACGGAAAAAAATTTAAAAAAAAAAGAAAAAATAATAAATTTTTTTAAAATTTTTACACCCCCTTTTTCATACAATCAATATGTAAATGTGAAAAAGAAGAGAAAAAAAGGTTTGGTAGATAGATGTTGATGGGGTATGTAAAACGAAGCAATAGCCTTATCAGCCCTTTTATTTTGGGTTAAAAAAAAAAAAAAAAAAGATGGGTCTCTGCGTTTTTTGTATTGACTATAAGGCATTAAATAAAACCCAACCCTGATAAGTCCCTAATCTTGTAGATGAATTTTTTTTATATTCAAAAGTACAAATATTTCCCAAGATTGCCCTTCATTTGGTTATCACCCAATTTTTAGTTCAAAAAATAATTTCAAAAACTATTTAAACCCCAAACCTTAAACTTAAAAAACAAAACCAATCCCCCCCAACAACCACCTTTAAAAATTTTTCTCTTTTCCGACGTTTTTGCTTGTGTTCTTTGACAACACAAAGGGGAAGGCACCTACTTATTTACAAAAGTATTGCAATTTCTACCTTCAAACCACTTTGTTGCAAACTAAAAAAAGGTTCTTTTGGGCAGCTCTCCATAATTCCCTTGGGGGTATCTATAATCTTTTCAAGGGGTGGCTGTGGACCAAAAAAAATAAAAAAGTGGCATCGTGGCCAACTCCCCCCCCCATAAAGGGATTTGAGCTTCGCGTTTGACAAGTATTATCGAAAAATTTATAAGAGTTTTGGGGAAAAATTTTTGCCCTTTAATGAGTTGCTTTAAATGGATGGTTTCAAATGGAACAAAAGTGCTTTTTGGCTTTGGGAAAAGGTCAAGCGTCCCATGATAACTCTTGTTTTGGCCCTCCTTTTTCGATAAATTTTGGGGGTTTAGATGATGCTCAAGGGGGGGTTTGGGCTGGCTTAGAAAATTGGGAAAACCGTGACCTATTTTTAGAAAGGTGCTGTCCAAGAAAAATCTTGTAAGTCAACATATGAGAGGTAGTTAAGGGCCTTAGTACTCCGAAATTGGGGACCTACTTGTTGGGTCGTTTTATTGTCCGAACTATCAATGGACTTAAAGCATCTTTTGAATAAATGAATAACAATTCAGCCCAAAAAAAACGGGCTTTCCAAGCCTTGGTTTCCCCATTGAATTCAATACAAAGCGGTGGGAAAACAAGCAGCTGATGCTTTCTGCAATTTTAAATAAAGCGAAGTTGTCCAGTCACGAGCCGATGGGAGTTGGTCTATTTTAAAACCCAAAGCACCAAACCCAAATACAACAGGTATGTCAAACGTTCCATCACCCAACTATGCACCCCATTTTTGCCTGCAAAAGGGGTTTTTCTCTTCTACAACAACCGGGCTTGTGCTTTAATCAAGTCCACATCTTTTCTGACTTGCTTCATGATTTTCAGCTAGGCACGGGTGGATGGGGGGCCCCTTTGTGTACTAACCGACAGATTGCAGCAAGCTTTTGGAAAGGATGAAGCGGATGTCTACGAATATGTGGTGAATGTAAAATTTTCCGCTAATAAATCCCAAAAACTTTGCACCATTGGGTTTACTTCAGCTGTTCCCGTTTCCCTTCCCATGTAGGGGAAGTAGCCATGGATTTTTTTGTCGGGGTTTCCTTTAAAGTTAAGGGATTTGATGTAATTTCAGTGTGTGATCATTAATTAAATATGGACACTTTTACTTCTTGAACACCCTTACCACCTTTAAAGTGGCAAAATTGTTTGTTAAAGAGGTGGTTCCTTCAGGGTTTTCCTACTACCTTGTAAGGGATCGAGCCCCTCCTTAGGGGTTTTTTTTTGGCACGGCTGTTTTGCTTGCAAGGGCTAAGTGCAAAAGAGCAAACCTACCATCAGAAACCAATGGCAAATCCGGGGGTACTTAATAAAATGCTAAAAAACTTTTTTACTTTTTTGCTAGCGAAACCCTAAAGAAGGGGCTTTTGGCTTCCATGGGGGTATTGTACAATATATCCATCATAGCCAATTAGGAAAACCCCCTTTTGAAAGTGTCTATGGTCGTCCACACCCCCCTTTTTTACAATTTTCAGGGAGGACCAAGGGAGGCAGTAAGGAGACTGCGGGCAAGAGATAAAGCTTTAGAAAATTTTATGTCTATCTTTTTCAGCTCAAAGTAGAAGGGTCAAATAGTAATAAACATCGCTGTGTTTTTATTTTTCAAATAAGAGATTGGGTTATCTGAAATTAAGGTGCATTGCAAGGTAGTGCCATCAAACGCCTCAGCCAGAAACTTTCTTCTCTTTATTTTAGGCCCTTTCCAAGTAAACCCAAAAAACGGCGCAGTTAAAAACTAAAGCTTCCTTCAAAAAGAAATCCTCCCCATTTTTCCACGTTTAAAAACTTTTAGAAAACGGTGGGGGCTCCACTTCATTTTTGCTCCATTCCCTGGGACTTAAACCCATATGATCCCCCCTCTTTTTCCCCCAATTTTGGACAAAAACCACTTTGACTAAACATGGCCCCAAAAATCTTAAATATTGGTACATTGGGGCGTCTCCCTCCTGAAGAGAAACATAGCAATGCCATGGATTTTCTTCCAAATTTTCCCCCCACTTTTGCCTTGAGGACAAGGCTTTCCTACAAGGGGGGTATTGTTGAAGCGCCCCTATGTTTCAGGTGTATTCTAGGGGCCCTGGGGATTCTAAAAAGTGGGGGAAATGAGGAAAAGAGGGTAGTGATGTAAATAAAAAAATTTAGTAGTATTAGTGAAGGGTATTTTGTTAAGGGACAATAGGCAAAAAAAGAAAAGAAAGAATAAAAGCATGGAGGAGGGGGAAGACAGTTTTTAAACTCTTATTTCATACAATGTGTGAAAAGGCGCTTTCTTGGTCCCCCGGCCCTAAACCTATTCCCCTTTTCACTAAATTCTCTATTATTCTATTGCTGATTTTTGTTTCTTACACACGAAACACCTTGGGGGTTTTTTACAAATCACCCAAAGGTTTTTTATCTATGGGAAACCCCAACTATTCGCTTACTTTCTATCGGGAACCAACATTGAAACTGGCAATCGCAGGATTTGTCAAAACCCCCCATTCACGGAGAAAATTTGGGGGGCAACAACACTGTTATTTTAGATTAATACTTTCTAGTTCAAACAGGTGGGGGTGTTCATTTTTATTGTTTTGCATCAACACATGACATTTGGGTTGTGTAGTTCAGTTTTTTATTTTAAATTGATCCAAGCCAAAATTCAACAATAACCATAGTTGAACTCCAGAGATTTTAAATTTATTGTTACTTATCTGGAAAAAGCAATTGACCAAAAATGACGCTAATGTAAGAATTGTTCATGCTACTGTAAGAAATGATAAACTTCTGGGAACTGGTGATTATCCGATTTTAAGAGGGGTTGCCCCAGGGGGACTCACCCAAAGGGAGTTGGAGCAGCTACTCAATTTGTTCATGGGGCTCTTGTGACCCTAACATAAGCAAATTGGGAACTATCATTTTTTGCCTGTCTCCTTGGAGAAAACCATGGCCTTGAATTTGCGAGATTGAAACTTTTTGGTCAACTAGTGAGGGTACTGTGGAAACCCCTAATAAGGTCTATACCGGCCAATATGAGCATGGATCTGATGAGCCACTGACTTTTTTCAAGTGAGAGTAAGAATTTTCCCTGAATTTTGTGAGGGAGTGTAATTTTAAAAAAAAAAAAAAGGCCATTCTTTTGTTTGGATAGGTAATCATCATTCTCTATCCTTTGCCCTTTCTATTGGGCCCAGGGCCAAGCTGTTTCATGAGGGGGTTTTTTCTCCAGAGGGATGGATAATAAGGTCTGTTTAAAACCCGCTTATTCCCCTGAAAATGAGCAAAATTTTGTTTATGTGGGTTGAAATTAAATCTGGATGGAAAAATTGCTCGCACTTTTTAATTCTTGTGTGCATTGAAAGCTATCCTCTTTGGCCCCTTTTTTTTGGGAAGGATTTTTTTTCCCTTTTCCTGATGGATCAATTATGTTGTGCATATTTTCATCCTTCTGATTAAATTTTTCTGGCTTTAAGGAGCATTGGCTTGAAGATTTTTCAAGGATGTTTCATAAAAAAACAAAATTGTCAAAATTTAGTCCTTGATCATTTCTGGGAGCTTCAAAGTTGGTGATCACCTCGTGACTGTTAAACCCTTTGTTATAATTGCATTGGATAAAAAGGTTTTAAGTTGTCTTTTGGGGCAGGCGCATTGTTTCCCTTTATCACTGATGGGATTGATCTTTTGCCAGTGCATATTTCTTACTGCTACTTCTTGAAAAAGATGTGGAGGGTTTACTCGCCCTTTTTTGAAATGGGGTATAAATTTTCCCCTTTTCACGGTAGTATTTCTTTTATTAATGGATTTTTTATCCTTAATGCAAAAGGGACAACATTCATGAGGACATAAAAAAAGGGGTTTAAACTGTTTTTCTTTCTTGTTTTAGAATGGGTCCATGTTTCATTTTTTTCCCCGTCTCTTTTGAAATAAACAACCGAAATTCGCTTATTTTTGACTTTTATTTTTTTTTATGAAAAAGGAATACAAAAGAATGCTGAAAAGTCAATTTAAACTCTTAATTTTGTGGGGATTTGAATGTTTATTTTTTTTTTGGGTAAAATTTTCAGTTTTTTTTTTTTTAAATTTTTATTAAAAGGGTAGAATATACAAACAAAGCAAAGCTAAAAAATAGAATTTAAAAAAAAAGGCTCCTAAAGTGACCCAAGAGATCAAACCCAGCACCCACAAATTTTTTTTTAAACGGTTAGGTTGAAAAAAAAAAAATTGGGAATCAATCCAGAACTAATGCTTACAAACAAACAAAAGAAAAAGTAGAAAACATCTTTCTGAGCGAGTGTTAATCCCCAAACTTTCTCTTTCTTTCTTCCCCAAAATAGTAATGACAAAAAATACACATTAATAAATTGTCCAATGCTGTAATTTTTTGTTGACAACCAACCTAGGAAGAAGGCAAATTAGGTGTAGGGTCTTGTTCCATACAAAATAAAACCCCGCTAACCTTGCTACTTTGTGGAATGAGGGGAAATTTAAGTTGTTTGATTTAAAATTTTTTAGAGGGGCCCCACTTTTCCCTATGAATTTATCCTCGGACTCTACTCTTAGGATAATTTTTTTTTTTTTTAATCACTTTTAATTTTTGCGAAAGTTCATTAACATCCTTCTAGTTTTTTACCCTTTAAATGATACATAATCTTGTTTCTTTTGAAATGCCCCAAGCATAGAAAGCCCCCTCCTCAACCATAAAACCCGCATCCCCTTTAAGTGCCCAAATTTTCAACCAAAGGAGATGGGTTTTCTATTCCCATTCCCCCCTTGAATCACCCGGTCAAATCTTGTTAAAATCGTGATTTTTTGTAAAACACCAGGGGCCTGAATCAGATATAGAAAAGTAAGTTTTTTTCAAAATTTATAAAATAAATTTCAAAAACTGTAAAAATTTTCTTAATAGATAAAAGGGAAATAAGGAAATTAAAAATTATTTTGATCATAAATCGCAGTAAAAATTTTAAAAAAGTAATTAAACATAAATTATAGAATATAAATAATTAACCCCAAGTTCCAATAAAAAAGTTACGAATTCATAAATCATAATCAAAAAAACTAAAATAAAACATCACAATTTCCACCATCTTTCATCCATATCATTATATCATTTGCATTTTCATCTCTTCTTCTTTTTTAAAGTCAAAAATCATATGGGTGTATTAACTATGTTTTCATGTCCCCAATTCAAACTTTTGAAGTTCCCAGTGCTTTCAACTTTAACATCATTAATTATGAAAACCAAAACATTGGGACTGAGGACTTACTTTTAGGACTCCTAATTACGTAAGCACCAAATTTTCCCCCTCTCCTCCTATCTTTTTCTTTACCTCTTTACTTGGAAGGGTATGCAACACGCCTCATTCTCATTTTATGAGTTTAAAAACATTTTTTTCTTCAACTTTTCCATTTATCATCAGATGTGAAATCTTTAACAATGAAAATAAAAAGTCAGAATGCTCTTTCTTCCCATTTCTTAATTTCAAGTTATGCATTAAAAAACTAAAAACATTCATTTTTGTTGTGCGCCTATTCCTCTTTCTGGATGGACCCGAAATTGAAAAAAAGTTTTAATAATTTTTTAAGATTAATAATCTTAATAACAATTTTAAAATCAAATAAAAAAACATTTGTATGTACCATTTCAAATGCACTCAATTATCTCAAAACCTGAAAAACTTTAAAAAAACCCAATAAAACTTTTGAGTTCTGGCATTATTTTCCTATGAATCCCCCCCATTAACTGAGTTTTTTTTTCTCTTACTAACCTTGCGCTTCAAACCAAATAGTCCCTTCATCTTTAAATTTTCGTATATATCAATTTTATCCTTTAATTTTGGGTTAGAAAAATATGCTCTATGTAATAATTAATCAAAAATTAATTCAGCATCAACTTTAAAATCAAAACTATAATGGTTTGGGGGTTCAAATAATAAGCGCGCTACAATGGTCTATGAGTTTAAAACTCCCCTCTTTTCAAAATTTGAAAATAGTTCCATAACTACATTAATAAAAATTGATTTCAAATTTTCAAAAAAAATTTTTAAAAAGAAAAAAAAAAGCAAAAAATATAATTTGTAATAAGTTGAAATATTAACTTTTTTTTCCATTGTTGAAATTTGTTTAATTTTTTCCTTGGGATGATCTATTTGGATAAATGAAACCTAATGGGTTTACACGGAAAACCCCTAATCTAAGCACTTTAATAAGGGAAATGCAACTTTGAGGTAATAATACATTCTTCAAAAATACCATAAAAACCACCTGTTGAAATTTCCCTTTCCACACTTGTGGTTGAAAACTTACATGATTTTTAGTGACTTGAAGTAACATCGTCATCAAAGCCCTTTCAATCACTAAGGGAATTAATGTCAAATAGAAAGTGGCAAAACGAGTCATTGGGGCTAATCAAGTCCTTCCTTTTGTGTATCTCCTTAGGATTGAGATAAGTATAATCCTGGAATAAAAATTTTAAGAATTTGCCTCCATCTTGCAATTGTCCCCCAATGGTCTTTAAATTTTTCTCAAATCTTTTAAGATCAAAACAAAACAATGTGCTCCCAAAAGGGGTCCCAAATAAGCATTTTTATTTCTCCCTCAAATTTCCCCTATGCTTTTTTAAATTTTACATTATTTTTTGTTATTTGTTAACATTCTCCTCTTCAACCCTTTTTTATAAATCATCTAACATTGCAAAAAAATTTGTCGTTGTCTTGGATATATCAGAAGCATCTTGACACAAAAAACTATTTCCTTTTTGGGCTATTCACTAAGAAATTGCTAGTATTTTCCTTTTCTATCAGTTATGTTAGCATAATTTTAAACAACTTGTTTTTTTTCTATTCAGCTTTTTATTCTTCAGTAATTATCAATCAAGAATGTCTGGTAGCTCAGAAACTAAAAGGCCCCCTACACGGGGGAGGCTGGTGGTATTTTGAGGTATCCAGAAACTAAACGGCCCGGTACAGGTCGAAGGCAGAAGTGTATTGTGTCAGGTACTACCAGAAACATACATGGCCTGTACACGGTAGAAGGACGGGGCCCTGTAAGACAAGTGAAATTTAGATATTTGTTTCGTGACTTTTGTTTGTAATATGACATGTTTATTTTGTTTGTATTTTCGGTAGAGGAAGATTTGTTTTTCCCAGTTTGTAAAATTTTATTGGGAAAAATTTCTCCTGATGTAATTATATTTACATGAATTTGAAAAGCATTCAGACAAAGTTTCTCAAAAGTTTTTTTGGTATCAGAGCCAACTGAGTATTGTGTTTAAACCTAGTTCTTTTTTTTTTTAGTCTTGGAATTGCTGGTTTGTTTTTTGGTTTTCCTTTGGCTTTAGGTTGTTAAATTTCCAAAACAACAAATTTTTTTTATAATCAAGTTGTGAGGGGACAATTTTTTTAAATGTCTCTGAGAAAAAACGAATTTGCTATTAATTTACGGGGAAGAAATTTTGCGCAGGGAATTTAAGTTCAAAATGTTTTTGAAAGGAAGGGGCTTTGGGTCATATTGAGGGGTTTCTCGCTCCCACAGAGTCGAAAGATCGGGTCAAAGGGAGGAAAGGAGCCCATTGTTTCGGGTTTTTTGGGGTCATTGAGGTTCATATGGTGAACAAATTATGTCCCTTTTGGGACACAAAGAAATGTGGGAAACTTGAAGCGCGTCTACTCAAATAATTGCAAGACGGTTTTTATTGGAACTCGATTGGGGAATTATGTTAGGTAATCTCTCAATTGAGCAAAATTTTCTGGCTTCCTTTAAATTTTTGGAGTGAATATTCTGGTATTATCATGCAAGGTGTCAAAGGGGAGTTTTGGGTAGTTTCAGGTGGTCATGAATAAGTGTCGTGATCATTTTTTATGAACTCAGCCGAATTTGAAACCGTTTGGGTGGGTTGCTGAATAGAGTCCAGTTCCCTTGTTTTGGGTGTAGTTTTGGGGAATTGTACGCGAGAACAAAGATTTGGCGAATAAGTTTCTATTGGTGCAACTGGTGGGTCATTGGAATAGTTTTGTTGCATATGTTGCTCAGACCCGAGGAAAAAGGGAAAATGCTTTTACAGTTTCAAAGAATTTGGTCATATTTCCACAGTAGTAAGAAGTTCTGTAATTATTGCAAGCAAAAAAAGGGCTATTATTAAGGAGTTTCCTACAAGGCTCAAAATAGAAGGCCACAAGCTTTTCTGCTACGGTATTGACTCTTGCAATTTGGTTCGAATCCACAATTGCTGGAATTCAATTGCTTCCGCCAAAAATGGTTAACAGAGATTTCCCCTGCCTTCTTGCTCTTTCTTCAAGGGAAAAAAGGGAAAACTACTAATTCTGTTCCTTGGTTGTTGATTCGGGGGCCACAAATCATATGACTGGGACATTGATTTATTGCAAAAACAACACCCTAATGGTCTCAACACATTCAGGTTGTAAAGGAAATAATATTCCTATTACGCAGTTTGGGGATATTAGCTCTTTCCCTTTGCATGTTTGGTTTCTCCTAAATTATTATAACTTACTTTTTGTTGGGCAAATGGTGGATAAAAACGTGATGTCCCTTTTCTCGTGTGGGTTTTACTGTGCAAATCAAATGTCGAGGGAAAGGGGAAACGAAGGGACCTAAATGGGCAGGTTATTTCCATTACAATTTACGTTCCCCGCTTTATCATTTGCTTTTAGTTGTTGAAAAAAAGGCTTGCATTTGGCATGACGCTTAGGGCATCCAAATAATTTGTTTTGAAACATTTGTTGCAAAGAGGTGTTCTCGGTTCCATAAAAGATTTATTATTGATTGTTTCCTTTTAAACTGGGCAAAAGTAAAAATTGCCTTTTTTGTTTTGGGTAGTCATGCCAATAATGTTTTGACATTATTCATAGTGAGTTGGGGAAATTTCACCGATTATTTACATGATCAGTTAAAAATTTTGTGACATTTATTTAAGATTTCTCGATTTACATGGATTTTTTTTTTGCATTCCAAAGCAACGTGTTTACTGTGTTTTAAACCCTTTTTGGGCATATATTGAAAAATCATTTTTTTACTTTATTTTAAAATTTTCGGTCTGATAATGGTGGTGAAAAATATTTTCATAGTTTCAAGCATTTTTCATAACAAAGGGGATTGTTTACAATGTCATGTCCTTTACACCTTTGCGGAATGGAGTTGCCGAAAAAAAAATCGAAATTTGTTAGATGTGGTGCGCATTGTTTTTAAATCTTCTATTCCAGCTAAGTTTTGGACCCAAAACTTTTTTACTGCCCTTTACGATTTTAAACGCTTACCTCTCAACAATTGAAATTTTATTCTCCCCATAAAAGATGTTTGGAAACATCCAATTTCATATGCAAAATACTTTCGAAAGTGTTTTTTTCGTTCATTTACCCCCCATGACGTCATAAGTTTTTTTAGCCCGTCTGTTCGATGTGGTTTATGGGTTACAGTCCTAATCATAAAGGTTTTGGTGTTATGATTCGATTAATAATCATGGCATATCTCTCGGGATGTGAATTTTTTTGAAAAAGATACTTTTTCAGCAACATCTTTCGACATTTTATACTGTTGACTTCCTCACTTTGTACTCTTATTTTTATAAACGGGGCAAGCCTGGACTTTTCCTTTCCCACCCTCTCCTGAAAAAACTTCTTGATCTTCGACAAACAACTCGACACCCGCCTCCAGGATATGGCTATCTGCAAATTTTAAATAATACTCAATTCCTACCCTTATTCCAGGCTGCTAAAAGACTTTTGGATAAAAGATGCAAGAGGAACTTCAAGCCTTCAAGACAATCACACTTGGGTATTGTTTCATGTTTGCTGGTGTTTAAAACCCTTGGTTGTAAATGGGTTTTTTCTCTTAAGATTAAATCTGTGGTTCCCTTTACAGATAAAGGCAAGGTTGGGGAGTCTTGGCAATCGATAGGAATATGGAATTGTTTGAAGAGCCTTTGCACCCGTGGTAAAATGACAACTGTCCCCCCCTTTTTCTTCTATTTCTTATCTAAAGGTGGTTTTTATGAAGATGGGTGTTAAGAAGCATTTTTGCATGGGGCCCTTTTAAGGAAGATTTTATATGACTCCTCCCCCAGAGTTGTTTTCCCAAAACCCCCACATGATGTTTTTTAAACTAAACGGTCCTTACGGTTTAAAAAAGGCTCCCGGGCCTGTTTTTGGAAATTTTGTAATACTCTTCTTAGCTTCTCTTTTTTCAAAGTCATATGATTCTTCATTTTCCTGTGCAAGATTGACAAGGGAATTGTTTTGAGTTAGTCTTGTTGAGAATTGTCTCACGGATCATACTCAATTGATGTCTCAGTTACAGGAGCGTCTTCAAGGTTTTTTTCATTGAAGGGTTTTGGATTTTTCTATTTCTTAGGTCTTGAGGGTTTGCTTTCTTCTGCTGCTATTTTTTTTCATCAACAAAATATCTGAGGAACTTATTGCTTTTTGTGGGCTCCAAAAGGGGACTTCTGCTGAATCCCTTTTTGGGAAATGAATGTTTAAAAATCAACAAAAAAGATGGTGACTTTTTATCTGATCCATCTCTTATCGACAAATTTTTTGGAAGTCTCAATTATCGACTATTAATCCTGATATTCATTTATGACAACAAGTTAGTCAATTTATGCGGCCCTACACATCTTTTTTTTGCAGTAGTTCGCCATTTTGTTAGGTATTTAAAAGGGTTCTCACGTGGTTTGTTCTTTTCTATGGAGTTCCTTTCACTTAACCAATATAGGATGTGATTGGGGTGGTTTTTTGTACAGTCGCTCTATTATGGTTGGTGTATGTTTCTTTGGGACCCTTTAATTTCTTGGGGAAAAGGGAGAAACAAGACCCTTGGGCTAAATCTTTACTGGTCCGAATATCGGCATGCGTCTGCTTTTCTGAGATCATTTGGTTCGGGTTTGTTGGCTGAGGTGGTTTTTTCCCCAACTTGGGGGCTACCTCTCTTTAGTGATAATACTAGTGCTATTCAGATTACTGAATCTGTCTTTCATGAGCGTACGAAACATTTTGAAGTGGGCTGCATTCTATTCGAAAGCTTATGATAAGGTGTTATTTCTCTTCCTCAAAACTCTTCTGATCTTCAAAAGGTGATATATTTAAAAAAGTCTTTTTAGCAGCATCATCAGTTTTTGTTGGCAAATGATGCTTCTTTATCCGCTGCTCAATTTTGGGGGGAATCAATAAGAATGTCTGGTGCTCAGAAACATCACGGGCCCGGGAAAAAGGGCAGAAGGCACGGCCCCTTTTTTTGTCAGGTACTCCCAGGAAAACATACACGGGCCCAAACGGTCAGAAGGGACGACCGTGTATTGTGTCAGGTAGTACCGAAACATACATGGCCCGATACTGGGTAAAGGGATGGCCGTGTAAGACGACCCTGAAAATTTTGATATTTTTTTTTTTGCTTTTGTTTTAAATAAGTTTATATTTTTTTTTATATTTTGGTAGAAAAAGATTGTTTTCCTGTTTTTAAGAATATTTTTGGGTTGGAAAGTATTCTCCTGATGTATATATATAAATTGAACATGAATTTTAAAAGGATTCTCAAAGTTTCTCAAAAGTTGTTAGTAATTTCCCTTGTTTAAAAATATTTTTTTTCTTCAAAAAAGTCACCCTTATCATGAAAGAAGGGGTTTTAAGACTACAACCATACGAAACCATTGAAGATTGCAAACTCTGGGGTTTTTTAACGGTTAAATGAAATTGCATAGTATAGAAAAAAAGGCCCCTTTTTGGCGCATTTTTCTCTCTGATCTTTCTTCATGAATTTTTAATTGTACTTGGGTTTTCCCGTGTTCCATTTCACCATTTTTTTTTTTTTTCAAAAAAAAATCCATGCAATTTCCCTTTTTTCTTTTTTTTTTGTATGGATGTTTACTCACTATCATTGTCATCTCAGAATCTTTTAAAGCCTGAATTTGCTTTCTTTTCTTTTTTTAATTTTTTTTCCGCTTTCGAAATTGTTAACATTTTCAGATTTTCTTCATTCGGGACGCTGCACATGGGTCACATCTTTTTATTATAACCCAAGTGATTCTTGAATTTGT
>JBBMOL010002869.1:0-20390 GCA_037954665.1 Laguncularia racemosa
TTTCCTAAGTTTTTTATTATTTTTCATATTTTATTATTTATTATTTTTTATTTTCTATTTATTATTTTTTTTTCTACATTATTAAATTCTAGAAAAATCAAATTATACTTTTTTCTATTTATTTAAAATAAAACATAAACAAACAAATAAATAAATAAATAACTAAATAACAAATAATTAATTAATTCAGAAAAATAAATAAAAAAAATTTAATTAAATAAAAAATCCGGAAAATCCGACTTACCTGGATCCGGGTCGGTCGGGTCGAATCGGGTCGATCGGACACGGCGGCGGGGAGGCTCGTTCACGGCGTTCCGGTGGCCTTTTGCAGGGGGTGAGGTGTTCGAATCCTAGCTTCTCGAGGTTGCTGAATCCAATGGTGGCGGTGGTTTGCTCCAGAACGTCTCCTTGCGGTGGCTCTAGCCCCCGGTCGGTGGTTTCGGTTTTAAAGGGCTTCTCCGGCGTTACTCCGATTCGCTCCTTTCTCTCTCTTTCTCTCACTTGTGATTCGTGCCCTAGCTTCCTCCTGCTCTCCTCTATTTATAGGCACCTGGGAACTCCTCTTGGATATGCTCAAATTCTCCGATTTGGATAAACCCATATTTTTCCGTTTTTGGATTCGGTTTTATCCCGGAGATTTGATGTAAATCTCTTGTTTTTTTTTGATTTTTCTGATGGATTTGGCTTTATCTTGACTTTAATCTAGAAGATTAAAAAGAAAACGGCCGATTTCGTCTTCGTCGGCCCTGCTCCGGCTCCTCCTCCGATTTTCCTGAGCAAAGAAGTGATCACGCGCCATGCACGCGTTTTCCTCTTGGCCAATCACATTGCGGGCCACGTGGCAGCTCCAAGGGAAAAAAGAACGAAAAAAATTTTGCCGAGGCCTACGGGGGATTCGAACTCGCGACCTTCAGCCTTCAACACGGTCCCAACATGCACGCACGAGCCAGCTGAGCTGGCCCAATTTCCCGATTTTATTTACATCGCAAATTGTACATATGCAATGTAATTTTTTTATTTTTTTTTGTAATTTTTTGAAATTTCAAAAAATTTTTAAAAATTATTATTATTCATTATTGCCATTTCTGAAATCATTTTTCAAAATTGACGTGTTTTTCCTATTTATTTTTTATTTTTTTTTGGGCATTTTTATTATTTATGGTAACTTAGAGAAAAATTAGAAAAATTGAAAATTGATTATTATTGAGAATTGTTGATTCCTAAAGGGCAAAAATGGGGTGTTTTACACCTGCTATTCAGGATCAAACATGTCGTAGTTTGCTTTTCCTGAAAAAAAACTTTAGTGTGTTTGTGAATTTTAATTATGAAATTTCTTTTGATTTATGTTTTCACCATTTTAGGATTTTTCTAAAAAAAATCTAAGCCCTAGCTTGATAATTTGATTTTTGAAAATAATATTTTAAGGAAAAAACCAATTTTGGATTTATTTAAGAAAATGATTTTTCTAAGTGATAAAAATTCCATTTTTTCTATTTTTCAACTCACTTCTACTATTATAAATTTTTTATTGAATTTATTATTATTATTATTATTTTAATTTTTTTTATAATTTTTATTAACTTTTCATAATTTTTATAATTTTTTATTAAATTTTTATTGAAAAATTTTCTCCTAGATTTTTTTATCTATCCTATTTTAAAATCTAAATTATTATTATTATTATTTTAAATATTTTTATTATTTTCTTTATAAATTTTCTACATTTTTATTATTTATTTATTATAATTATTATTTTTATTTTTATCATTAAATCCTAAAAAAAAATTCTAATTTCTAACATTTTTCTATTTATTGAATTATAAATAACAAATAAGCAAATAAATTAATTCGAAATAAATAAATAAAATATAATAAAAAAAATCAGAAAATTCGACTTACCTAGATCCGAGTCGGTGCGCGGGTCAGGTCGGTCGGGTTAGATCGGGTCGGGTCGAAGTGATCGGACGCGGCGGCTGAGGACGCTTGTTGACGGCGTTCCGGTGGCCTTTCGAAGCAATTGAGGTGTCGATTCCTAGGTTTTCGGTGGTGAGGAACTCAACTGTGGTCGTGGTTTGCTTCAGAAACACCTCCTGGTGGCTGCTCGACGCTTGCTCGGTGGTTACGGTTTTGAAGAACTCCGGCGAGGCTTCGATTCTCTCTTTTTTTCTCTCTTTTTCTCACTTTTGATCCGTGATTCTGCCTCTCCACTTCATCCTCTATTTATAGGCGTTCAAAATCAAGCTAGATAAGCTCGGATTTCCACCGATCGAAGCAAATTGGATTTGCGGTAAAAAAAACCAACTCCGATTTGTGTAAATCCATCGATTTGTTGCGATTTGATCTTAATTGGATAATGTTTATCTCATTTCTGTTGAAAATCCATTGGATTTGTGCAAAAAATTGAATCAAAACGACCGAAATTCAGATTTTTCTCCTCACCAGCGATCTCGAACAGAGGTTGAAGACGATCACGCGCCCGGCGCATGCGTTCGCTCCAGCCAATCGGATGCTAACACGTGTCCCAAGCAGAGTAAAATTTCGCAAAACGCGGATTCTGCTTCCCCCGCGTTTCGAACCCCTGACCTCGCACCCCCCGCGCGCACCTGAGCCTGGTCCGGGCTAGCTGAGCTAGCCCACTTTCGCGATTTTCTTTATTTCGCAAATTGTATATACGCAATGCGATTTTTTTATTTTTTTGTATTTTTTGAATTTTCAAAAATTGGTAAAAATTATTTAGTCCTTATTATTGCCATTTCTGAAATTATTTTCCAAAGTTGATGTATTTTCCTATTTATTTTTATTTTTGAATATTTTTCCTATTTTTGCCAAATTAGAGAAAATATGGAAAAATTGAAAAAAATTGGAAATTAATTGTGGTTGATTATTATTGATCCTTAGGGCAAAAATGGGGTGTCTACAGTTGCCGCTCCTTGTAGTAAAGTTTGAAAACTTAACTACAAAGACAAAAAAGACGCCATTTTTGACCTCCTGATTGAATGGATAATGCCTTGGTTTGGTTGGTTATCTGGCTGGTTTCTGGTAGGAAAATGCTCCATGAGCTAATAATCCCACAAGTATTTTGTGATAGTTGGTATTGCTTAGGAAATGGTCCTAACAATCTAGAGTAATGTATCCTCCCAAAAAGTGCTCTATGGGCTGACTAATTGGCGATAGGAACAATTTCAAGAATTGTTTAGGGGTGTGTTATTGTAAGTGGAATAGCTAATGATAAGAAGCGTCTTATTGGACTAGCAACCCTAAAGAGAAGATTGTCTTAGGAAGCGCTCTTATGAGCTGGCCACCTATCAACAGAAGCGTCTGATTAGACTAGCAACTGTTTTGAAAAATACCTTCGAAGAGTGCTCTTATGAGCTGACTAATCGGTTATCGACAATTTGAAAAAGTGCTCCTACGAGCTGACTAATTGATAGATTCGAAAAGTGCTCCTTTGAGCTAACTAATCGATAGATTCGAAAAGTGCTCCTCTAAGCTAACTGATCGATAGATTCGAAAAGTGCTCTTCTGAGCTAACTGATCAATAGATTCGAAAAGTGCTCCTCTAAGCTAACTGATCGATTTGAGAAGTGCTCCTCTGAGCTAACTAATCGATGGATTTGAAAGTGCTCTAGTGAGCTAACTTTAGGAAAAGGTGTCTAGGAAAGTGCCCCTTCGCGGGCTAGCTGACCTAAAGAGAGAGGACATGCCTCAAAAGGTACCCCTGTAGGCTGACATTTAGAAGGAGTGTTTGGGAAAGTGCCATATTACGGGCTGACTAACCCTAGCGGGAAGTGTTTCTTAGACTCACAACCCTGGGGAAGAAATGTCTCGAAAGGTGCCCCTACAGGCTGACCTTAAGACAAGATACTTAGGAGAGTGCCCCATTGTGGGCTGACTAACCTATAGCATAGAGAAATGTCTCGAAAAGGTGCCCTTGTGGGCTGACCCTAAGAGAGGATATCTAGGAATGTGCCCATCTATGGGCTGACTAATCTATGGTAGGAATACATGTTCCAGAAGGTACCCCAATGTGCTGACCCCACGAGATATTTAGGAAAGTGCCCCATTGTGAGCTGACTAACCCATGGCATAGAGAAACGTCTCAAAAAGGTGCCCTTGTGGGCTGACCCTAAGAGAGAATGTGTAGGGAAGTGCCCCAATGTGGGCTAACTAACCTATGACAAAACATCTCGAAAGGGTACCCCTATGGGCTAACCCTGAAAGATGAAGTTTAGGAAAGTGCCCCTCTGTGGGCTGACTAACCTATGACAGGAAAAAATGTCTTGAAAGGTGCCCTTACAGGTTGACCTTAGGAAGGTATATCCAGGAAAGTGCCCCATTACGAGTTGACTAACCTTTTCAAAGGGATGTTTAGACCAGTGCCCTATCGTGGGTTAACTAATCTTATGCTTTTGAAAATGCTTCTAATGACTGGGTTAAATGATTTGATGTTTTCATGATATGTGGATGATAGTTATTTATTTTAATATGCTTGCCAATTTATCGTGAATAGCAACCAAACAACCGATCCTTCGTGTCGGTTTGTTCCTACTTCACTTCTTCTTATCTCGACACGAGATTGAGAATCTTGATGTGCTTCCTTTCTTGTGCGCATGGCTCTTTTGACGGTAGTGTTATCCTACTAATGCACTAGTTTTAATACTCAAGAGTAGATAGAATTATATTACAAAATTTATTGAGATTTAGTATCATTTTAGTGTTTATCCTTCATTGGTGAAATGATGGGTAATGTGTTTAGGAATGCTTGTTGTAATTGGTAATTGGTTGGAATTATCAACCATTTAGAGACATTAACTTTGCTTGTAAAAAATGAAAACTAGACTCAACGAAACTTGTATTAAATATTGGCTTTCATAAATACTGGCAAAATTTCAATTCCCTTGCCTAAGGATAGTACATCTTAACAACATCTGCATTAATGGGGTCTCTCAATTCTAGACCATCCATTTGAGTTAATATGAGAGCTCCTCCTGACAACACCTTCTTTACTACATATGGACCCTCATAATTTGGGGTAAATTTTCTTCTGGAGTCTTGGGCATTCGGAAGAACCTTCCTTAGCACCAGATCCCCTTCTTTGAAGTATCGAGGCCTCATTTTCTTATTAAATGCTCAGGCCATCCTTTGTTGGTAACACTGGCCGTGACATAGTGCAGTGAGTCTTTTTTCATCAATCAGATTCAGCTGATCAAGCCTTTTCTTTACCCAGTCTGATTCAGTTAACTGAGTTTCTGACAGAATTCTGAATGATGGTATTTCGACCTCGACTGGTAGCACTGCTTCAGTACCATATACCAATGAATATGGGGTAGCTCCAATAGATGTTTTTATTGAAGTCCTATAAGCCATGAGAGCAAATGGTAACATTCCGTGCCAATCTTTGTAAGTAGTTGTCATTTTTTCGATAATCTTTTTGATATTCTTGTTGGCTGCTTCTACTGCCCCGTTCATCTGAGGTCGGTAGGGAGTTGAATTTCTATGGTTTATGTGTAATTGTTGACATAAACCTATCATCGACTTGTTACTAAGATTGGTACCATTGTCGGTGATGATGGACTCAAGAACTTCATATCGAGCTATTATGTCCCTTTTTAAGAAACGGACTATCACCCCTTTGGTGACATTGGCATATGACAAAGCTTCTACCCATTTGGTGAAGTAATCAATTGCCACCAATACGAACCTGTAGCCATTGGATGCTGTCGCAATGATTGGGCTAATTATGTCGATTCCCCACATGGAGAAAGGCCATGGTGTTGACAACAAGTGTAGCTTGTTGGGCGGAGCATTTATTCGGTTTGCGTACACTTGACACAAATGACAGTGCTTGACATATTTTATGCAATCTGATTCCATGGTTAACCAATAGTAACCTAACCTCATGATTTTTCGGGCCAACATGTAGCCGTTCATATGAGGTCCACATACTCCTTCATGTACCTCTTTCATCAGTTCACAGGCTTCATTTTTATCCACACATCTTAACAAGGTGATATCAAACGATCTTTTGTAAAGTATAGACCCACTTAATAAGAAATGGTTTGCTAACCTTCTAAGTGTTCTTTGGTCATTCTTGTTAGCCATTTCAAGGTATTTGCTTTCTTGGAGAAAATTTTTGATGTCGTGATACCAGAGCTTGTTATCTTGTGCTTTTTCAATTGCTAAACAGTAGGCAGGCCGATTTTCGATGTCTATTTTCATCGGTTGGACTTCGGCTCCCCCTGTTATCTGGATCATGGATGCTAATGTGGCGAGTGCATCTGCAAACTGATTTTGAGTTCTTGGGACGTATGTGAAAGTGATTGCCTCGAATTCTTCGATTAGCTCTGTCAAATGCTGATGGTATGGTATCAGTTTGGGTCTTTAGTCTTGTATTCCCCTCTTGTCTGTAGTATGATGAGCAATGAATCCCCGTATACTTCTAATTCGCAGATTTCCATTTGGCAAGCCATTTTGAGTCTGAGAATGCACGCCTTATATTCCGCGATATTATTGGTATATGGAAATGTGAGTCTTGTCGCTGTAGGGAATTGTGTGCCGTCTGGGGATATCAACACTGCCCCGATCCCGCAACCGAATACGTTGACGGCTCCGTCAAAAAACATTTTCCACTTAGGGTTCTGCTCTATCCCACGGTCTTCTACCGGTATACCTTCTATTGTTAATATATTTTCGTTCGGGAATTGGGCTTGCAGCTCTTGGGAATCTGTCTCGACAGGGTGTTCTGCCAATTGGTCGGCTAAGGCTTACCCTTTCATCGAGTTTTAATTTATGTATGTGATGTCAAATTCTGATAAGAGCATTTGCCATTTAGAGATTCTACCTATCAAAATGGGTTTCTCCGCTAAGTATTTCAAGGGATCATGTCTTGTCAGCAGCTCAATATGATAGTAAAGGGTGTATTGCCTTAACCGGTGCATGACCCAAATCAGAGCACAGCAAGTCCTCTCTACCTCTGAATACCTCTGTTCCCCGTCTGTGAATTTCTTGCTCAAATAATATATGGAACGCTCTCTTCCCTCTTCATCTTTTTGCCCTAACACGCATCCCATGGATTTAGGGAGTATCGTGAGGTATAAGAATAAGGGCTTCCCTTGCTTCGGGACTATCAAGACTGGAGGTTTTATGAGATAGTCTTTGATCGTCCTGAATGCTTCTTCGCATTCGTTGTCCCATTCTACTACGGCATTCTTTTTCAGCAGATGGAATAGCGACCGGCACTTATCTGTGAGCTGTGAGATAAAACGAGCCATGTAATTTAATCTTCCCAACAAGCTTCTTACCTCTTTGACAATGCGTGGGGAAGGTAGCTCTAATATAGGCTTTACTTTGTCAGGGTCGATTTTAATGCATTCCCGGCTTATGACAAACCCTAACAATTTGCCCGTTATGACCCTGAAAGTGCATTTTTTCTGGGTTTAACTTGAGCTGGAATTTTCTCAGTCGTTTAAACAATTTCCTCAAGATATCTATATGATTTTCTTCTTCTTTAGATTTGGCTATCATGTCGTCGACGTATACTTCGACTTCTCGATGCATCATGTCGTGAAGTATCGCGACCATGGCTCTCTGATACGTTGCCCCGGCGTTTTTTAAACCGAAGGGCATGACTTTGTAACAGAAAGTTCCCCATGTTGTGATGAAAGTCGTTTTGGTTTTATCTTCTTCAGCCATTTTTATTTGATTATATCCTGAGAAACCGTCCATAAATGAGAAAAGATAGTTTCCTGCAGTGTTGTCCACTAGAACATCAATGTGAGGTAGGAGGAAGTTATCCTTTGGCGTAGCTTGGTTTAAGTCCCGGAAGTCTACGCATACGCGTACTTTTCCATTCTTTTTCATAACAAGGACTATAGTCGCTACCCATTCTGGGTAATCGAACACCTCGATGAACCCTACTTCTAGCAGTTTCTTGACTTCTTCCTTAATCTTTAGTAAGATGTCAGGCCTAAATCTTCTCAAATTCTGTTTTTTAGGTTTGACATCTTCCCTTGTGGGAAGCCTATGAACCACTATTGATTGGTCTAGTCCTGGCATGTCACCATACGACCAGGCAAACACATCTGCATATTTAGTTAACAGCTCGGTTATCTCACACTTTTGCTCGGCATTTAAACTGGTCCCGATTTTGAGGTTTTTAGGTTTTTCCATGCTTCCTAGATTTACTGTCTCCACCAGCTCGTCAATTGAAATTCCGTTTTGTTCATGTTTTTGCCAATTTTCTTGTATTATTTCATGATCAAGGATATCGCCTTCAACAACTGACCTAGCATCGTTGGAAATGATATCAACGTTTTTATTTTCTACCTGCACGAAATATCCCTGATGTTCGATGGTGGGAGATCTAGGTAAAGTAAAATGAAAGCATATATATAAGTAAGACAAACTATAATTGAATTATAAAGAAGTCTCAATAAAAATTTATTTAACAATCGTTCTCTATCCTTGAGCTGACCTAGAGCTATCAATAAGATAACATAACCAATTATTGAGAGCTGGATGCTTATTCGTAGCTCTTGAATGACAATTGCTTTTCTGAAAGATTGCTGGAGGGGTGGAATACGCATCGTGGTGTTGCTTGGCTTTTCTTTCGTCCTGCCTTTGACACCTCTGGCTTGTGCCTCTTCTTGGGTTGTAGGAACGTAGTCAGTGCTGGTCTTATTGCGGTTGTCACTGTTGTTGCCACTATTTGCCATTCTGGTTTTTGAATGAGTCTGGATTGGGCTTCTGGGAAGATTCGGTTGTTTGGGAGTTATCTTTGATACCTAGCACGCATTTTTCTTAGTATGATGCAGGTATGTAAATGTGATGCATGTGTCACACGGATGCTAAAATAAAGAGGGGTCAACAATTGATTGATGATGTAATATTGAAACTTTATTTTTATTAATATTGGAAACTTTGGAGTTCGAGAAAGAATACAATGATTATCTATTTTCTAGCTCTCTTGGTCTTCTGTTGTGGAGACTCAGGTTTTCCGTTGATGACAGCTTCTAATTCTTCGACTCTGACTTTGGTCTTCTCCAGTTGTGTTTCTAAGGCTTTGTTCCTTTGATCGGATTCCTTAAATCGTCCTTTCCAGATGTCTTTCTTATAATCTGCAGCTTCAAAATATACCTCCATCTGGGCTTTGACTTGCTCCAAGTAGATTTCTAGCTCCGGATTTACCTTGTCCGGCCTCGGTTGGGTGACATCTGGGACCCAGTATGCTCTTTCCCCTGTCTGATATAGCTGGTGGATCACGAACTCCCTAATGGCTCGATGCTTTCCCACTTCGCCATCTAGCTCACCGAGGTCTACATTCGGGCTTTCGATTCTGGCTTCCCAAAGTGCTTTGACCTCTGCTAGCTTAGCAAACTTTTCAGCCACTAGTAAGTTTGGATCTTGATACTCGAATGTGACTGCTTCCAACGAGGGCCGATAAACTATGTCTTGAATAGTGCCGAACTGGCGGACCACTGAGTTGGGGTGATAACAAATACACCCACTGATTCCGATCAGAGGCACGGCTTGAAAGTTACTGCAGGTTAAAATAATTTTGTCGCAGCAACTCCATCTGGCTGTCCATAGAATATCATCGGCACTGAAACTTCTAAGCACTTCTACCCAACTATGGCTGGTAAGGTCGTTAAGTAGCTTTATCTTCTCTATGCATGAGTCCACGAGATCCACTTGCTGAGCCAATGTTTTCCGGACCATGTTTAGCCCGAAACACTTAAGGTGGCTTACGAACCATATTAGTATAAGGTTGATATTTGAGCGGAAGCTCACATGGCCTTTCCTCTTGACAAAGTTTAAGTTCCAGATCTGTTCAACCAATAGAGCCGGGATGTAAGACCTTCCTTCCAGGAATTGGGTCACTAGTTCTGCAACCCGGTAGTGGACATAAAAAGTTCCGGTAGGGAATAGTATGGTGGCGAAAGTTGTCAGGATGAAAGCATTCACCCTTCTTTGTCTATAGGTCTTAGGGTCCCCACACAATATGTCTTTCCTATCCCCATTGTCTTCTCGGGCAATGAACCAGGCTTCCAACTCATCCATCCATATGTAGTATCCGTTACAGTCTGCTAAAGCCTTGTTGACTGCTGTTTTGCGGATACTTAGTAGTTTGCTGAAAATACCAGCTGGCCCGGCCTCAAGATCTGGCACGTAGACTTAATCGGTTAGTGCTGGAGCCTGTAGCAGCTGGGTGTACTCTTCTACGGTAGGGGTGATCTCATGTGGCCTGATGAAGAAAGCCGCGGGCTCTATTTCCCATAAGTGGAGCATGGCCCGTACTAAGGTCAAGTTCATCTCCATCTTCATCAATGAGAGGATGGGCCCTATTTTCTGCTGGATAAAGGCCTGCTCCTCTGGGTTATATAAGGTGAACCAGTGGTCCAGCACCAATTTTGGATCCAAAGGTTTGTACACTAGGATCTCTTTGCGGAGGAGGCGGTCAACCGTGGTACTGGCCATCTATTACAACAGAAATTTCCTAATTACAACCAGAACTATGATAACATTACAGGGAAATAGATCTGAACTAAAAAAAAAAACATTACATCACCATCAATTGTTAACCCATGACGTTATGTATGCAAATAGGTAGGTTCTAACTGGTCCCCAAGCTCTATGGCCTCCCGCATTCTCGGAAAAATGGATCTCAGGCCATATCGAAGCATTGGGTAGGGTAGCCTAATCTGTCCCGAACGGTGATTACATCACTTCGCCCGAAACCTACACAATGGCCCCCCGTCTTAGGGTCCTAAGACAGTCCGGGTTTGACCGTATCTATTCACACAAATGTATGCATGCAGACCCAAAAGTAAAAACTGAATCGTAAATTTAGCTAATTCTTGAAAGGTTAGCAATAGAATAATCAAAAGACATTTCTTAAAAAAGGAGCAATTTGAGAAGATTCAGGTGGCTAGCCTACTAGAGAAAATGGTCCCCAATGGAGTCACCATCTTATCGAGTCTAATTTTTGATTTCCCATTCCTAATCCGATTTATACTAGACCCTATGCTCATCTAATGTAGATCCTCGACTTGAGTTAGAAACTTCGTTTTATTTTGGAGTCGCCACCCAACTGTTGTTGGGAAAGATTGAATTAAGACTAATGGAGCGGATTAGTCCTAATTTGGACCACTAGTCGTCGTGATTTCCTCTTCTCGTTTTTGTGAAAAGAGGAAAAAGGAAAACCAGAGTTTCTAAGTTCGGAGGCTAACTTATTAAAACCCTAAGGTTACCACCTAATCTCCTAAAATTTACTTTATCTCGAAATGTCTTTTATTTTATTTTTGTTGTCTTTTATTGTGTTTTTTAGTGAATTATGCTAGGAAAATGATTTTTATTCATTTTTTAGGGTTGCCCTAAATGGGTGCCTACGTACCTGCTATTCAGGATTAAACATGCCGTAGTTCGCTTTTCCTGAAAAAAAACTTTAGTGTGTTTGTGAATTTTAATTATGAAATTTCTTTTGATTTATGTTTTTACCATTTTAGGATTTTTCTAAAAAATTTAAGCCCTAGCTTGATAATTTGATTTTTGAAAATAATATTTTAAGGAAAAAACCAATTTTGGATTTATTTAAGAAAATGATTTTTCTAAGTGATAAAAATTCCATTTTTTCTATTTTTCAACTCACTTCTACTATTATAAATTTTTATTGAATTTTTTATTATTTTTATAATTTTTATTAACTTTTCATAATTTTTATTAAATTTTTATTGAAAAATTTTCTCCTAGATTTTTTTATCTATCCTATTTTAAAATCTAAATTATTATTATTATTTTTTAAATATTTTTATTATTTTCTTTATAAATTTTCTACATTTTTATTATTTATTTATTATAATTATTATTTTTATTTTTATCATTAAATCCTAAAAAAAAATTCTAATTTCTAACATTTTTCTATTTATTGAATTATAAATAACAAATAAGTAAATAAATTAATTCGAAATAAATAAAATATAATAAAAAATCAGAAAATCCAACTTACCTAGATCCGGGTCGGTGTGCAGGTCGGGTCGGGTCGATTAGACGCGGCGATTGGGGACGCTCGTTGACGGCGTTCCGGTGGCCTTTAGAAGCGATTGAGGTGTCGATTCCTAGGTTTTCGGGGGTGAGGAACTCAGCTGTGGCGGTGGTTTGCTTCAGAAACGCCTCCCGGTGGCTGCTCGACGCTTGCTTGGTGGTTGCGGTTTGAAGAACTCCGGCGAGGCTTCGATTCTCTCTTTTTTTCTCTCTTTTTCTCACTTTTGATCCGTGATTCTGCCTCTCCACTTCATCCTCTATTTATAGGCGTTCAAAATCGAGCTGGATAAGCTCGGATTTCCACTTATCAAAGCAAATCGGATTTGCGGTTAAAAAAACCAACTTCGATTTGTGTAAATCCATTGATTTGTTGCGATTTGATCTTAATTGGATGATGTTTATCTTATTTCTATTGAAAATCCGTTGGATTTATGCAAAAAATCGAATCAAAACCACCAAAATTCGGATTTTTCTCCTCGTCGGCGATCTCGGACAGAGGTTGAAGACGATCATGTGCCCGGCACGTGCGTTCGCTCCAGCCAATCGGATGCTGACACGTGTCCTAAGCAAAGTAAAATTTCGCAAAACGCGGATTCTGCTTCCCCCGCGTTTTGAACCCCTGACTGCGCACCCCTTGCGCGCACCTGACCCTGGTCTGGACCAGTTGAGCTAGCCCACTTTCGCAATTTTCTTTATTTTGCAAATTGCATATATGTAATGCGATTTTTTATTTTTTTGTATTTTTTGAAATTTCAAAAATTGGTAAAAATTATTTAGTTCTTATTATTGCCATTTCTGAAATTATTTTCCAAAGTTGATGTATTTTCCTATTTATTTTTATTTTTTGAATATTTTTCCTATTTTTGCCAAATTAGAGAAAATATGGAAAAAATTGAAAAAAAATTGGAAATTAATTGTAGTTGATTATTATTGATTCTTAGGGCAAAAATGGGGTGTCTACACATGCATAAATAGGTTTGAATCACAAAATACCTCTATTTGTATTTTGCTATTAGAAATGAGGTAGACCTGACCATGTCTATTCTAGGATAGGTTGTATTCTTCATTATGTTTACAATTACTCAATAAATCATTACTTTTGTGCAAATTCACTTCATGCAAACTTAATGAATAGTATATGATTTATATTTAGGACAATCTAGTGCTTGGATTTATATAGTTAGGATAGTTAATCTTGTTCTATATAGAATCAACCTAGATTGAATAATTTGGTGCTCTTAACACTAGATGATTGAATTACATTTATAAGTCTAATTCTGTATTTATCTAATATTACATATGCATCATGGATGATATATGCTAAATAGTAAGTGTATTTGCCTATGCTAAAAGATCTCTTTTATTTACAAGAAAAATGGCTCTTAAATAAAGTCGGGCTAAGCAACTAGTTTAGCGTAAAAATTAGTTAGGAGAATCTTCCTCCTCAGCAAGGACTTTAATTTCAACTGCTCTAATAGCCTTACTATCACCCCCAAATCATCCCATGCTAGAGTTTATTAAGACAACCCATTTAGATAGATACAAAATGCTAAAGAAGACATTTAACTAGATACTCTGCATCAACTGGGATGTTATCCAAAGGCTTCAAATGGAAGAAAAGACTAGAAGGTCGATAGGAGTAAGAGCATAGGAGAAGCTATTTTCCCCGAGAGCCCTGGTCTACAAAGAATTAACCTTTGAGCTCTTGACCACATACAAATTGGATCATGAAAGAATGTCTTAAGGGTTACAAAATTGCTTGAACTTCAGGATCAAAGGCTAGCCTTACTGGATTTCTATGCCCGATTTTGGTATGTATTTAGGATTATATTATGCTAATTATGTGGACACTGAGGAGTTTGTAGCTTTGCCTTACCAATTGCTAAGAGGGGCTGCCTACTGGTCTTATTAGGGAATGATAAGCAACCAAGATATATACAATCTGAAGGCTTTGAAAGCTTTCCACTTACGCAACCTTATCCACCAAGTAGTCCATCGGTTATTGTTTCACACTATCAATGGAAGGGGGAAAGTGCACAGGCATAGTATCTACTCATGACATTCTCTATCTCTGTAACATGATTGAGAGGTACTTGATTAATTTGGCTACTTTGTTAGCATTCAAGAAGTTATAGATTCTAGAGTAAGGAATATCTACTGTGGACCTAACATTTGCTCATAATGCTGCTATGCAATTTAATATTGAATTTTTAACTGACATAGATACAAGTCAATAGATTCTAGGTTTATATGATGATGAAAGTACGGAGATAGAGGAGAAGGAAGAAGAGGAAGAGGGAGATGGAGATGGTGAGGATGATGATGAAGTAGTGGATGCCAACGTAGAGAATGAGAATGAAGGAGATGAAGAAGGAGAGGAGGATGGGTCTAATCATGATTCCTTTTATCAATTTCTTTCATGTTTGTTTTCTTTGATGTATCTATCTAGACTAATATAGCTTGCTGAACCAAATTGTACTATTTCTTTTCTTTCAATTGTTGCTTTAGATTTTTTATTTAGTTTTCTTTTTCCTTTTTGCGTTCTTGTAGTTTTCCACAAGCTTAACATGTCTTAAGACCGAGAAAATGACATGCCAAAATTGTCTTGGAATGGACACACTGAAATTCTCATGGGAGTATTCCTCATTTTATGTTTGATTAGTTTTATTTTTCTAATTTTTCTTTTTAATTTGTAAATTGAGGATGATGTATGGTTTTAAGTATGAAATCAAATTTATGAAGAAGGGGGTTATCAAATTTATGGTTATTTAAGAAATCAAATTCATTTATTTAACTGGGAAATCATTAAATTAACTTATAATTTAGTATATGATAACTCTTTAGATAGCACTAAATACTTAATCAATAAGTGTTTTAATGATATCTTACTAGAATTGAATAATAAAATCTTTGTATAGTAGAGATACGTATTATTTTGTTTTAGATTTTAAGATTTAAAATTAAAATAACATCACTAGTTAAGAATTAGTCATGAATTTCTTTTAAACTTACTTTGATGTATACTTTCTCTCTTTGATGTTTTTAAAACTCTATAATCTTTCTTAAGTGAATAGTTGATACTTATATTTTGAAAATTTCTTGAAAAATCAATATAGACGATGGTGAATAAATAAAGAGAATAAACCAATAGGAATCAAAGCTTAGTTGTGGGCTTCATTGACTTAAGTAATTAAACTTGCGAGGTGCCTCCTTTTGTGGAATAGCACTTGTTAAGTTGAGGGATAAGCTTAGGATTATCGACTAAAAGCTCGCTAAAAAGGTCAAAAGAAAAGTCCATGTGAAGACTAAACTCAAGTAAATAAGTTCTATTAAATAAAGGTAGTGAATAGTTCGAAGGGGTATCTTAAAATCTAGTAGCCTAAGATCGTCTAATATGAAATTTGTTGACTGATGAAACTACGCTTAAATTAAAACAAACTTCCAACAAAGAAATATACTAAGGAATGATTAAGGAATAAGTGGATGTACTATATATTTATCTTGGATTATGTTGCTTAGTAAAATTGAAGAAGAAGGTGTATACATCTTAGTTTAGTCAGTAAAGTTTTTATGACCTTTTCTTAACTAAGGAGATGATAATTCGAGTTTCGAGTCTTGAAAATCCTCTATTAAATAATGAGTAAACTTTAATTTGTATTGATTAATTATTGAATTTGAGTTACTTGGTATCTTTAGAACATTAGAAAATTGGTTAAGTTAAAGGCATAAGAGTTATCATTGATTTTCCTTTGAAATTGCAAGTTAATTAAGAGTTTATTTTTTAAGTTATCATGGGATTAAATAAAATCTCTTTTGAATGATTTCTTGAATAGTAATAAGTTTGATTAAATACCTCTTTTCCTACTATTTAATTTGATTAATTTGCTTGAGGACAAGCAATTTATAATAAGATGCAAGTTAGTATTAGTACTTGTAATCCTTGTGGGATAATATCCATATTTAGTTCCCTATATTATAAAATTTGATAGGTATACTTGCCTCGCATTAGTAGGTTAGAATTAGAAGTGATGACACATGAAGTGAGGATCAAACTAACTAGTTTACGTATTCAGCCAACCTTTCTTGATCAAATTAAGGCAGCATAGATAGGAGACATCGCAATTCAAGGGATTAGGAACAAAATAGAACAAGGAGAATCAATCGAGTTTAATATGGATGTTGGAGGTGTACTAAAACATGGTATGAGGTTATGTGTACTAGATAATACTGAATTGAAGAAAGAAATTATAAAGGAAGCTCATTATTCAGGGTACACAATATATCCCGAAAGGATTAGATGTATAAAGATTTGAAAAATCATTATTGGTAGAGGAATATAAAGCGGGAGATAGGCAAATTTGCATCCACATGCTTAATGTGCCAACAGATTAGAATTGAGTATCAAAGGCCAACTGGCAAGTTACAACCACTTCTAGTACCTAAATGAAGTAGGAACATCAACTATGGATTTTGTCACGGCTCTTCCAAAACCTAAGGAAAAACATAATGCAATTTTAGGTGATTGTGGACAAACTGACTAAGCCAGTTCACTTCTTCTCAATTAAGGTGGGTATAAGTTAGAAAGATTAGCTCAATTATATATAAAGGAGATTATCATGTTACATGGAGTGCCAATCACTATAACTTCTAATAAGGACATATTGTTTGTTAGTAGATTTTGGAGAAACTTACATAAGGCATTGAACATTAAATGTAGTTTAGCACTACTTTCCATGGTCGGATAGATGGATAGTTTAAAAGGACTATACAAATCTTGGAGGACTTACTGCGAGCATGTGCTTTAGACTATAGAGGTAATTGGAATGATTACCTGCCTTTTGTAGAGTTTGCATATAATAACAACTATTAGACAACTATCCGAATGGCTCCGTATGAAGTGCTTTGTATAGAAAGTGTAAATCTCCCCTACACTGGGATAAGGTTGGTGAGAGATAGATAACGGGACTAAAGATGGTGTAGGAAGTTATGGATAAAGTAAAAGTGATAAAGTAGAGGATTCTTTTTGCTTAAGATCGCTAGAAAAGCTATGTAGATAAGAGGTGACACCTCTTAGAGTTCCAAGTAGAAGATTTCTCCAATCAAGAGAGTGATCAAATTTGATTTAAGAGGAAAACTGAACTTGAGATATGTTGGGAAATTTTGGAAAGAATTGGCAATGTAACCTACTAATTAACACTACCACCAAGTTTGGAAGGGTAAACAATGTATTTCATGTATCAATGTGGAGGAAATTTGTACCAAATTTGGATCAAGTAATTGCTATGGAATCTCTAAATATATAACCGAATTTATACTTTATTGAGAGACTAGTGAGAATTGTAGATACCAAGGAACAAGTACCTAAAAGAAGAGTGATTCCCAATGTCAAAGTACAATGAACCGATTAAACAAAACATGAAACAACTTGGGAATTAAAGGAAGAAATGTGAAGGAAGTATTTGAAGCTTTTCTTAAATATAGGTAAGTTTCAAAGATGAAAGTTATGTAACATATGCAACATAAGTAAAATAAAAATAAGGATAAGAAAAATAATGAGGCTTTAAGAATGGGGGTATTTTAGTCTTTTTGTGATTAAGGTATTTAAACTCTTATCTGACTTGTTTGCCTCCTCTTTTCCATTATATGCAATTGATACCCCAAGAATGCATACAAATACACAACGTAATCTAACGGAACTCTATAGGATCGACACGTTTCCATTTGGTAAGGGTCTTAATTGTTACCATAAGATTGTTTCAATCCTAATTCCTATGATTGAGTATTGTGTAGGTAACGTGTTAATAGATTTTGGAACAAGGGGTGAGAAGGAATAAACATAGTTGTAGGATTAAGCAGCCTTAGGATTCTAACCGCAAATTGATGTAAGTGTTTGTATTTTATATAAAAGTGTAGAATTAGTGATTTATTTGAAGTAATTTTGCTTAAATACATAGAAACTAGCATTGATTAGAGAAGAAGTGGAGGATAAATTTTCGAAACAAGAGGATACGTGTTAGGTATATGAGCATGTACCCCCCTGTGCTGAGTTAGAGAAGGTTTTGTATACTAAGGGGATACATGGCTAGGTACACACACGTATATTTGGGTGCATTGAGAAGACTTCATTCACAATAAGGTATACGACCATCTATACGATAGTGTTTCCTTCCCTTGTTTTTCTATGTGGATGTATTGTTCTAGAACATTCCTACTTTACTTCTATTTTATCTTTTCTTCAATTTTAAGCCAATTTCACCTACAATAGCACAATGGAGAGGCAAATATATAGCTAATACACAAATAACAACTTAGTGACTTAGGTTATGTCATAGGGTAATACTAAACTTTGTCTTTGATACTTGACAAGTTTTGATACCTTTGATAGTTACATAGAAGCAAACTTTGGGATTGTTCCTCTAGGTATATGTTTATCTTGTTTGCTACTTGTGATTGTTAGTTTAGTAGCTTGCAGTGGTAGATCCATAGAGGACACCTCGATAATCGATATATGACGTTATCTTTAAAGAAGTCATGTACTGAAATAATTTAAGGTAGGTTTTAGGAGTATGGGGCCTACAACAACAGTTCCCAATTTAGGATTTATGATATTATATACTATATACGATGTGATGGGGTTATGAGTACTCTTATGATGGTTGACGACCTAATCAAAGAGAATAAATGGATTGTTTGTGATATTGATGTTGCATCCTTGTCTGAGTATAATGTGATTTGGTTGACACACGCATATACTTGTGGTACTTAAGAATTGGGCTTAGGTTCTACCTTCTTCTTTTTCAGCTACTAGTAGGCATAACAAGTATGCAAAATATGATAAAGCTTGGGACATATACTATTATTATCAAAATGATGTGAATGGAGGATACTATTACTACTACGATGATAAGTAGCAAGGGAAAATAGGATTAGAAGATTATTTAATACTTTGTTAGAGATTTCTTGAATCACTTTACTTTAGTTATTTTAGATCCAGTAGTAATTTGGTAGTCTTGTTTATGATGGTAGATGTTTTAGGTAGAGTATTGTGATTTAACTTTGATTACGATGTGATTGAAATGACTAACCTGTGGGTCATTTATTTAAATCATTGGAGTTACAATTAATTTAATGTGAAGTAAAGATGAACAAGTTATAGTACAAGTGTATGTATAAGCCTTTTGCGTTTTACTACCTAGTAGTGACACATGGTAGATTGTAACATCCTAATTTCTTGGGCATTACAAACAGATCAACATAAACTAATCGATATGATATGTACCTTATGTAGGCTTGTGGAACAAGCATCATGCTTGTTTAGTGTAGCTAAATTCTTGCTATAAAGTCCACTATGATTACATTCCTTGGTATCGACACATCACCGTGATGTGCAGGTCAAATTAGAGTTGTACTTAGATATTTAGTAACTAAAATGTTTATACTTGCATAATAACCTAATGAGTTGATTCAAACTATATCATTTTGCATTGTTTGTTCATGTAGTTTGCTACCCTTTAATAGTGCTAGATATGCCAACAATAGTCACGTCCATTGATAAAGGTATATAGTGTCATGCCCCAAACGAAATTTTGTTAGAATTATCTACTGTGTATATCACCTTACAATAGAAGCTCACAGTTAAGCTACTATTATAGATGCACTATACACAAGGCTTTATAATGAAACCATTTAAAAGCTCGTTAGTTGATAGAATTTAAATAGATTTGTTTATAGAATGTAAGATTTACTTTTATAACATAAATAAATATAAAATATAATTTATGAGAGTTGTTGTATTATATGACCATAACAACTTCATAGGTTCCTAAGAGCAACCCTAATAGTTGTCACAAAAATACAGAAAAAATAAATCCAAAGATCTACATTATCCTAGCCTTAATTTCCTCACTTTAAACCTAGCCATTATTATCTTCCAGTTTTCATTATTCTAAGGGTAATTACTTTGTTGTATTATATGACCATAACAACTTCGTAGGTTCCTAAGAGCAACCCTAGTAGTTGTCACAAAAATACAAAAAAAACAAATCCAAAGATCTACATTATCCTAGCCTTAATTTCCTCACTTTAAACCTACCCATTATTGTCTTCCAGTTTTCATTATTCTAAGGGTAATTACTTGTGAAAGAGTCTATAAGGGGCAAGAAAATTGTAGCTTACTAAGGGGGAAGAGAAAAAGTTATATTGTACATACAACAAAAAGTAAAGTTGTCAAGAAATTATTGAGTGTAATGCAACAAAACAAATGTCATTTACACAATGTTGTATAATGGATCATGAAACTAAAGAAATTAATCCCATTTTAGCTTTTGCTAAGGAGTTTAACTAAATGAAAA
>JBBMOL010002870.1:0-20385 GCA_037954665.1 Laguncularia racemosa
ATACCTACCCCGGGCCTCGCGAGGACTGTCGACTCGAGGGCGAGGACGATGGTCGACGGAAGAGGGAGGACGGAGGAGTTGGGGTTTGATGACGTCGACGGACGAGCAAGGAGTGGAGGTGAGGATGACAGTCGACGGACGCTGCGGATGGGGATGACGGCGACGGACGCTGCGGATGAGGATGACGGTCGATGGACGCTGCGGATGAGAATGCGGTTGATAAGTCGAGGACTCGAGTGACTGACGGAGTCGACGGAGTCACGGACTGGTGAGGATGGATGAGGATGACACAGGTGCGGGTCGCCCGCGGGTCAGCCTGCTTAGCCCGCGGGGCAAGGCGGGCTAATTTTGCTGACTCGCGAGATTTGAGGGCCACTGCGGGCCAGCCTGCGATAACCCGTGGGTTGGTGCGGTGGGGGCGGGCCGACCCATTTGGCCCGCATTACTGGCCCTATGGAAAACCCTAAGAACCTTAAATCGGGACCAGTTTGAGTGTCGAGCAAAAATGTGAGATAACCGAGCTATTAATGGAATATGCATATGTTTGCCTGGTCATATAGTAACAGGGCCAGGGCTAGACCAATCGATAGTGGTTCATAGGTTTCCCCACAAGGGAAGATGTCAAACTAAAAAACAAAAACTGAGAAGATTTAAGCCGGACATCCTACTAAAATCAAAGAAGAAGTCAATAAACTGCTAGAAGTAGGGTTCATTGAAGTATCCGACTCCCCCAGAATGGGTAGCAAATATAGTCCCTGTCATGAAAAAGAACGGAAAAGTACGCGTATGAAATAGACTTCCGGGATTTAAACCAAGCTACGCCAAAGGATAACTTCCCCTTACCTCACATTGATGTTCGGTAACAACCACTGCGGGAAATCATCTTTTCTCATTCATGGACGTTTCTTAAGATATAATCAAAAAAAAATGGCTTCAGAAGATAAAACCAAAACAACCTTCATCACAACGTGGGGAACTTTCTATTACAAAGTCATGCCTTTCGGTTTGAAAAATGCCGGGGCAACGTATCAGAGAGCCATGGTCGCAATACTTCACGACATGATGCATCGAGAGGTTGAAGTATATGTCGACGACATGATAGCCAAATCCAAAGAAGGAGAAGCCTATATAGATATCCTGAGGAAATTGTTTAAACGACTGAGAAAATTCCAGCTCAAGTTAAACCCAGAGAAATGCACTTTCGGGTCACAACGGGAAATTGTTAGGGTTTGTCATAAGTCAGGAAGGGTTAAAATCGACCCTGATTAAAGAAAAAGTCTATTTTAAAAGAGTTCCCTTTCCCCTGCGCTCCGTTAAAGAAGTGAGAAGCTTGCGGGGAAAGATTAAAATTATATAGCTCTTTTATCTCACAGCTTATCGACAAATGCCGGCCATTATTCCCGTCTGTTGAAGAAGAATGCCACAAAAGAATGGGACGACGAATGCAAAAAGCATTCAGGAAAATCAAAGACTATCTTATAAAACCTCCGGTCTTGATAGTCCCGAAGCAAGGAAATCCTTATTCTTATACTTGCTATACTCCCTGAAACCATGGGATGCGTATTGGGACAGAAAGATGACGAGGGAAGAGAGCGTTCCATATATAAACTGAGCAAAAAGTTCACAGATGGGGAACAGAGGTACTCAGAGGTGGAGAAACGTGTTGTGCTTTAATTTGGGTCATGCATCGACTAAGGCAATACACCCTTTACTACCATATTGAGCTGTGACAAAGCATGATCCCTTGAAATATTTAGCAGAGAAACTAACTTTGATAGAGAGAATCTCTAAATGGCAAATGCTCCAATCCGAGTTGGACATCACATCCATAAATCAAAACTCGATCAAAGGACAAGCCTTAGCCGACCAATTAGCAGAACACCCGTCGAGACAGATTCCCAAAAAACTACAAGCCCAATTCCCGGACGAAAATATATTAAAAGTGGGGAAAATATTTCGGTAGAGGACTTTGGGATAGAGCAGAACCCGAAATGGAAATTTTTTTTCGATGGAGCCGCTAACGTATTCGGGTTGTGGGGTTGGGCAGTATTGAATCCCCATATGGCACTCAATTCCCTACAGCAACGAGACTTTCATTTCCCAATACCAATAATATCGCAGAATATGAAGCATGCATTCTTGGCCTCAAAATGGCCTGCCAAATGGAAATCCGTGAATTGAAGTATACGGGACTCGTTGCTCATCATACTGCAGACAAGAGGGAATACAAGACTAAAGACCCCAAACTGGTACGTATCATCAACGCTTGACAGAGCTAATTGAAGAATCCAGGCAATCTCTTTCACATACATCCCGAGAACTCAGAATCAGTTTGCAGATCACTAGCCACATTAGCATCTATGATCCAGTTAACAGGGGAGCCGAAGTTCAACCAATGAAAATAGACATCGAAAGTCGGGGCCCGCCTACTGTTTAAAACCATTGAAAAAGTACAAGATACAAGCCCTGGTATCACGACATCAAGACTTTCCTCTAAGAAAGTAAATACCCTGAAATGGCTAGCAAGAATGACCAAAGAACACTCAAAAGGGTTAGCAAGCCATTTCATATTAAGTGGGTCTATACTTTACAAGAGATCATCTGATACCACCTTGTTGAAAATTGTGGACAAAAATGAAGCATCGAACCGATGAAGGAAGTACATGAGGGAGTATGTGGACCTCATATAATGGCTAAATGTTGGCCCAAAAAATCATGAGGTTAGGATATTATTGGTTGACCATGGAATCAGATTGCATAAAATATGCCCAAGCACTGTCATCTATGTCAAGTCTAAAAGGGCAAACCGGATAAATGCTCCGCCCAATACCCTACACTTGTTATCGCCCCATGGCCTTTCTCCATGCGGGTGTCGAGTCTAATTTTTTTGAATTCCCATTCCAAAATCCATCTAACTAGACCCTATGCTCATCTAATCTAGATCCCGGACTTGATTAGGAATTTCGTCTAATTTTTTTTGGAGTCGCCCCCCCAACTTTTTTGGGGAAAATTGAATTAAGACTAAAGGAGGGGATTAGTCTTAATTTGGACCACTATCTCGTTCTTTCCTCTTCTCGTTTTTGTAAAAAGGGGAAAAGGGAAAACCAGAGCTTCTAAGTTCCGGAGCTAACCTATTAAAACCATTAGGGTTTTACCACCTAATCTCCCAAAATTGTTTATCTTTAGAAATGTGTTTCATTGTGTTTCTGTTACTTTTTATTATGTTTGAGAATTATTTTGAGAAAATGATTTTCTTTATTTAGGGGTTGATCCGAATGGGTGCCTACGTACCTGCTATTCAGGATCAAACAAGCGTATTCGCTTTTCTGAAAAAACTTTAGATTTGTTGGTGAATTTTAATTTTGAAATTTCTTATGATTTATGTCTTTAACATTTTTTGGAATTTTTCTAAAAATTTTCTAAGCCTAAGCTTTGATTTTTATTTTGAAAATGATTTTTTTTGGAAACACAATTTTGGATTTATTTGAAGAAAAAGATTTTTCTAGGTGCTAAAACTTAATTTTTCATAATTTTTTAAATTTTTTATTAATTTTCATGATTTTTATGATTTTTGTGATTTTTTATAAGTTTTTGTGATTTTTATAAATTTTTGTAATTTTAAAGCTAGAACATTTTATCCTAAGTTATTATCTATCCTATTTTGAAATCTAAAGTTTTTTTTATTATTTTTCCTAATCTTTTTATTATTTTATTCTATTTTTTTATTTTTTTAATTCTTTTATTATTTTTTTACATTTTATTTATTTTTTTTTTTTTTTTTACATTTTTCTTAATTCAGAAAAATCTAATTTCTACATTTTTCCATTTAATTGAAAAAAAAAACAAAAACAAATAAATAAATGACTAAACAAAAAATAATAATAAATAACAAATTCAGAATAAATAAATAAACCAAATAAATTAATTAAATAAAATAAAAAAAATCCGAAAAGATCCCGACTTACCTGGATCCGGGTCGGTGCGCGGGTCGAATCGGGTCGGGTCAGGTCGGATCGGTCACGGCGGCGGGGTTGGCTCGTTCACGGCGTTCCGTGGTCGTTTGCGACGGTTGAAGTGTCGAATCCTAGCTTTTTTGAGGGTGCTGAATCCGATGGTGGTGGCGGCTTACTCCCAGAACTCTCCTTGCGGCGGCTCAACTCCGAAACGATGGTCGCGGCTCCAAGCTTCTTCGCGTAAATCCGATTTGCTCCTTCCTCTTCTCTTTCTCTCTCTTTTTTTCGTGTTTCTTCGTGCTTCGGCTTCCTCCTGCTCTTCTCTATTATAGGCGTCCGGGAAAAACCCCTTGGATAAGCTCAAATCGGCCGATTTGGATAAATCCGAATTTTTTTTCCGTTTTTTAGATTTGATTTTATCCCCGGGACTTGATGTTAATCTCTTGTGCTCCTTTGGTTTATCTGATGGATTTGGCCTTATCTCGACTTTAATCTAGAAGATTAAAAAGAAAAACGGGCGATTTCGCCTTCGGGCGGACTTCTGTCAGATTTTTTTTTCCCCCGGCTGGCTCGCGAAGAAGACATCACGCGCACCGCGCGTGACTTCCCTCGACCAATCACATCTGCCACGTGGCAGCCCAGGGAAAAGAACAAAAATTTTTGCCGAGCGCCTGCGGGGGATTCGAACTCACGACCTTCAGCCTTCACAAAAGGTTCCCATGCCCCACACACGAGCCAGCTGAGCTAGCCCAATTTCCCGATTTTATTTACATCGCAAATTGTACATATGCGATGCAATTTTTTTTATTTTTTTTGTATTTTTTGAAATTTCAAAAATTTGTAAAAATTATTTATTATTCATTATTGCTATTTCTAAAATCATTTTTCAAAATTGAAGTGTTTTCCTATTTATTTTCATTTTTTGAATATTTTTATTATTTATGCTAAATTAAGGAAAAATTGGGAAAAATTAGGAAAAATTGAAAATTGATTATTATGAAAATTATTGATTCCTAGGGCAAAAATGGGGTGTTTACAGTGGGGAATCGACATAATAGGCCCGATCACTCTGACAGCATCTAATGGCCACAGATTCATACTAGTAGCGATTGTTTATTTCACCAAATGGGTAGAAGCGTCATCATATACCAATGTTTACAAAGGGGGTAATAATCCGCTTCTTAAAAGGGACATAATAGCCCGATACGGAGTTCCTGAGTCCATCATCACTGACAACAGTACCAATCTCAACAAAAAATCGATGACAGGTTTATGTCAACAATTCCACATAAACCATAGAAATTCAACTCCCTACCGACCTCAAATGAACGGGGCAGTAGAAGCAGCTAATAAAAATGTCAAGAAGATCATCGAGAAAATGACAACAACTTACAAAGATTGGCATGAAATGTTATCATTGCTCTCATGGCTTATAGGACTTCAATAAGAACATACTACGGGAGCTACCCTTACTCATTTGGTATATGTACAGAAGCAGTGCTACCAGTTGAAGTTGAAATACCATCATTCAGAATCCTGTCAGAAACTCAGCTAACTAAATCAAATTGGGTAAGGAAGAGGCTTGATTAGCTGAATTTGATTGATGAAAGAAGGCTTACCGCACTATGTCATGGCCAGTGTTACCAACAAAGAAGGCCCGAGCGTTTAACAAGAAGATGAGACCTCAATACTTCAAGGAGGGGATCTGGTACTAAAGAAGGTTCTCGCCGAATGCCCAAGACTCCAGAGGGAAATTTACCCCAAACTATGAAGGCCCCTATGTGGTGAAAAAGGTTCTGTCAGGAGGTGCTTTGATACTAACTCAAATGGATGGTCCAGAATTGAGAGACCCCATTAACACAGATGCTGTAAAGATGTACTATCCTTAGGCAAGGGAATCGAAATTTTGCCAATGTTTATGAAAGCCAACATTCGCTACAAATTTCGTTAAGTCGTAGTTTTTTACTTTTTTTTCAAGCAAAGTTAATATTCCTGAATGGTCGATAATCCGAATCAATTCCCATCACAACAAATATTCCTAAACACATTACCCATCACTTCGCCTATGAAAGATAAACACTAAAATGATAATGAATCTTAATATAGTTTGTGATATAATTCTATCTACTTTGAGCATTAGAATTGAATGCATTAGTAGGATAACATTACCGTCAAAAGAGCCATGTGTACAAAGAAAGGGAGCACATCAAGATTTTCAACCCCGTGTTAAGAAAGAAGAGGAGAAGCAGAAACAAACTAGCCCGAAGGTTCGGTTGTTTGGTGGCTGTCCACGATGAACTGACAAGCATATTAAAATAAATAACTATCATCATATCATGAAAGGCATCACATCATTTAGCTCAGTTAGTAAAAGCATATTCAGAAGCATAAGATGAGTCAGCCCATAGTTAGGCACTTGTCTAAACATCCTTTTAATAGGGTAGTCAGCCCAAAAAAGGCACTTCCCTAGGTCTTTTCTAAGTCAGCCTACAAAGGCACCTTTTTGAGATATCATTTTTATCTTAGGTTAGTCAGCCCAAGATGGGCACTTTCCTAAACATCCTCTCTAAGGTTAGCTCATAGGGGGCACCTTTTTGAGATATCATTTTTATCTTAGTTAGTCAGCCCAATATGGGCACTTTCCTAAACATCCTCTCTAAGGTTAGTTCATAGGGGCACCTTTTTGAGATATCATTTTTATCTTAGGTTAGTTAGCCCAAGATAGGCACTTTCCTAAACATCCTCTCTAAAGGTTAGCTCATAGGGGGCACATTTTTGAGATATCATTTTTATCTTAGGTCAGTTAGCCCAAGATGGGCACTTTCCTAAAATTCTATCCTAGGTTTAGTCAGCCTAAGATGGACACTTTCCTAAAAATTTGTTCTCAAGGTCAGCTCATAAGGGCACTTTTTGAGACAACTCTATCCTAGGTTAGTCAGCCCAAGATGGCACTTTCCTAAAAATCTGTTCTCAGGTCAGCTCATAAGGGCAATTTTTTGAGACAGTTCAATCATTTTATCATAGTTACTCAGCCCATGAGGGGCACTTTCCTAAAAAATCCGTTCTCAAGGTCAGCTCATAAGGGCACTTTTGAGACACTCTACCATAGGTTTAGTCAGCCCAAGATGGGCACTTTTCTAAAAATCTATCTTAAGGTTAGTCAGTCCATGAGGGGCACTTTCCTAGATTCTCCCGATTAGTCAGCTCTTGGGGAACTTTTCGAAAATATTCTTCCAAACAGTTGCGAGTCTAACAAGACGCTTCTGTTGATAGGTAGCCAGCTCATAAGGGCGCTTCCTAAGTAAATTTCTTTCCAAGGTTGCTAGTTTGATAAGACGCTTCCTATCATAATTTCTTCCACACAATGCTTGAGGTGTTTCCTATCGCCAATTAGTCAGCCCATAAAGCACTTTTTGGGGAGGGAACATGACCTAAATTGTTAGGATCGTGTTACCTATTCAAGAGGCCAAAAATGACGTCTTTCTTGTCTTTGTAGTTAAGTTTTTCAAACTTTACTACAAAGAGGGACAGCTGTAAACACCCCATTTTTGCCTTAGGAATAAATAATAATTGATAATAATCAATTTCAATTTTTTCCAATTTTTCTCTAATTTAGCAAAAATAATAAAAATATTTTAAAAATAAAAATAAATAGGAAAACACATCAATTTTGAAAAATGATTTTAGAAATGGCAATAATAAGGAATAAAATTTTTACAAATTTTTGAAATTTCAAAAAATACAAAAAATAAAAAAATCGCATCACATATATGCGATTTGCGAAATAAACAAAATCAGGAAAATGGGCTATGCTCAGCTTGGTCCGAGCCGTGGCTAAGTGGGTGCGTACGGGTGCGAATCGCGGGTTCGAAACGCGGGGGAAGCAGTTTTCTGCGTTTTGCGTTTTTTTTCATTTACCCAGGACACGTGGCAGCAATCCGATTGGTTGGAGGAAACACACGCGCTGGGGCACGTGATCATCTTCTACCTCGAGTCTGAGATCGCCGGCGAAAGAAAAATTCGAATTTCGACCATTTCGATTCGATTTTTTGTGCAAATCCAACAGATCTTCAACAGAATTGAGATAAACATCATCCAATTGGAATCAAATCTCAACAAATCAAAGGATTTACACGAATCGGAGTTGTTTTTTTTAACCGAAAATCCGATTAGCTTCGATCGGAGGAAATCCGAGCTTATCCAGCTCGGTTTCAAGCGCCTATAAATAGAGGGAGGAGTGGAGGAAGCCAGATCAGGAATCACAATTGAGAGAAAGTGAGAAAAGAGAGCAAATCAGAGAGCATTGGAGGAAACCCAAAACTGCGAACCGCTAATCGGAGCCAAGCCCGCCACCAGGAGACGTTCTGGGAGCAAACCACCGCCACCATTGGATTCAGCACCCTCGAGAAGCTAGGATTCGACACCTCACCCACGACGAAAGACCGCCGGAACGCCGTGAACGAGCCCTCTCCCCCGCCGTGTCTGACCGATCCGACCCAACCCGATTCGACCCGACCGACCCGGATCCAGTAAGTCGAATTTTTCGGATTTATTTATTTATTTATTTTTAATTTTTTATTTATTTTATTTGTATTTATTTGATTTATTATTTGATTATTTATTTGTTGATTATTTATTTAGTTATTTATTTGTTTATGTTTTATTTCCATAAGTAGGAAAATATAGAAATTAGATTTTTAGGATTTAATAATGTAGAAAAAATAATAAACAAATAATAAAAATAAATAATAATAAAAATGTAGATAAAAATATTAAAAGAAGTAATAATAAAATTTTAGATTTCAAATAGGATAAATAACAGTTTAGGATAAAATTTTTAAACAAAATTCAAAATTATAAAAAATCAACAAAAATCATAAAAATAATAAAAAACTATGAAAATCATGAAAACTTAGAAAAATTATAAAAAAATAGTAGAAGAATCATAAAAATCATGAAAATTCAAAAAAATAATAAAAAATTCAAAAGAATCATAAAAAAGATTTTATCACTTAGAAAAATCATTTTCTTCCAAATAAATCAAAAAATTGATGTTTTCCCTAAAAATCATTTTCAAAAACCAAATTAAAACTTAGGCTTAGATTTTTTCAAAAAAAAAAATCCTAAAAAATGGTAAGAACATAAATCAAAAGAGATTTCAAAAACTAAATTCACAAACAAACTTAAAGTTTTCAAAAAGCGAACTACGACTTATTTGATCCTGGTAGCAGGTACGTAGGCACCCATTCGGGTCAACCCATTAAAAATGAATAAAAAAAAATCATTTTCTTGAAATAATTCAAAAACATAATAAAAGTAACAGAAACACAATAAAACACATTTCTAAATAAGAACAATTTTAGGAGATTAGGTGGTAACCGTAAGATTTTAATAGTTAGCCTCCGGACTTAGAAACTCTGGTTTTTCCCTTTTCCTCTTTTCAAAAACGAGAAGAGGAAATAACGACGACTAGTGGTCCGAATTAAGACTAATCCGCTCCTTTAGTCTTAATTCAATATTTCCCAACAACAGTTGGGTGGCGACTCCAAAAAATCAAACGAAATTCCTAACTCAAGTCGAGGATCTACATTAGATGAGCATAGGATCTAGTCTAGATCGGATTAGGAATGGGAATGCAAAAAATTAGACTCGACAAGTACCATTATTATTATGGTGATTAAGTTTTAAGAAAAAATATGATGTTTAACTGTAATAGACAGTATCTTTTGAAATTGTTATTTTTTTGTGTTTAAAGACTTCTACTGTGTTAGATGCTTAATATGGTTCAAGTTGTTATTTGAATTTTGAGGTTATATAGAATGCTTTTAATATAGGAGTTACAGGTTAAAATGTTATCAGAGTTGTTTCAAAACCTTAACGTGTTCCTGGGAGATAAGAACATGTGGCAAGCAATAGCACAGCCCAGGTTTCGGGGCGTTACAAATATATACTATAAGATCAAACTTAAATATACCAATAGATTATAAATCAAACTTAATTCTTTCATTTATTTTAGTGATTATAAACCTATCAAGTTCATAGGGTCTCTAAAGGGTCATCCTGTCAACTTTGTGATCAAGTTTAGTTGCTTTAGGCTAAGAGTATGGGGTGGTGAACCTCATACCAGGGACAGATCAATCGAGTTAGGGGACAATCTTCCACCTTGCTAGGGGGTCTTCCATCTCCTTGCTTTTATGGATCGATTGACCTTGGAGTCCAATAAGGTCAATCTCACACTCTTGAAACTTTATTCCTAAGTTTTCTAAGGTTTTTCTTCATTTCATTATGCATTACAATCCTATGGATTCTAAACTTCCAACTACTCAATTGCTTAATCATGAACTCCAATAAACATCATTTACTTATAACATAGGTATCACTTGTTCATAATTCCTTATTATATAATTTAACTATTATCAATTTACCCCTAACTTATCATGATATTTATCTTAGGGTTTTATCTAAGTCAACAATTGATTAAGATTTTTATAGGGTTAGATTTAAAGAGGAGGAGAGAATTGAAATCTACTAACCTTAAGAAAAACAAAGTAAGAATTTCCACATATCAAATATAAATTCCCTTCAAAATCGATTTATGATTAAGGTTCTCTTCAAGAAAACTACAAAAAAAAAGGAAAACTTATGGATTTACTTATTGACTTATGTGCATCCTTTGAGAAATCCCTGTAATAGCCACCTTATATACACTAACAAGAGTTTCATTGTCGATTTTCCTAGCAAAAATTGAGAATATTTATAGAATAGATCAAATTTAAGAATTATTTACCTTTTTCATTGGACAGAATGCGTAAACTATCCACAAGCTCAAGGATTGACACTTAGAAAGAAGGAAAGAATGTGGTAAGAGGGAGGGAGGGAAGAGAGATTGGGCAACGGCAAGGGAGTAAAGGGAAGGTTATGATATTCTTCTTATATTGAATGAGAGTCTAAAAATAGTAGAATAAATGGGTTTTAGTATCTATAACTTAAGGAGAAACCTTAAGGATGTAATTACCTTTTGTCTTTATTTTTAAATAAATTTCTCTAGTATTTTGTATACATTGATAAAATCCCAATATATAGCTTTAAAAGAAAAGAAAAAAAATGAAATAATACATGAGTAAATGAAAAAACAAATGACAATTTGTTTAACTTATTTTATATTAATTTCATTACTAGGCTTGGTTGGTATGGATTAAATAAAGAGATATGCCACAAAAAAAGATTCATTGGATATTGAATATAAATAAAAAATTCATACGTATGGTAGTGGAATCGATAGGTTCCAAAGAATTACCACCCTTATTTTATACAAACTATATATATTAAAATCTTATCTATATTTATGCTATATGTCCACAATAGTGGTGTGTAATACCTAAGTAATTTTTTTTCTCATACACTGCCACCCTATTATCAAATCAACTACCTCTAGCTATTACCTCTATTATTCCCCCTCCCCCTTCTCTCTTTCTCTTGATCTCTCTTACAAGCAAATCAACCTCAATGTAACCTAGATTGGTATAAACTCCGAGGACTATGTTTATACAACCTAACCTAAGTTATGTACAAGCAATCAACCCCATCTCTATTTATGTAACTTGATATGAGTTGCCTTTCGACCTTATTGTGAGTAACCCAATAAGAACCATGGTTATGACGACCTAAATTTGATTTTGTTCAAGCAAACCAAGCTGCACCATGAATACAACCACGTAGGTCACAATTGTTAAAGGTCATAGGTAGACAATTGGAAGTAATTATAGTTTAGTGATAGTTTTGGTGAAGTAGATGCATGAATTTAAACAATGCTATCACATATGCACGTGAGAGTCTCACACTTTCACATGACCTCAAAGGAGTGACATGGCTTGAGATATTGACTTTAAGTAAGATGACTTGGAAAAGGCTCGATAAGGAGGAACAAGTAGTCTTGGCAAGTTAATCCATTTGTAACAAGTGGAGAAACTCAAAAGTGTTGACTTCACAATTCTTGAAACATGAGCACGATTAACTTGAAACTTTGATGAAATTTTTGTCTTTTGGTCTTTATGTGATCCTTGAGCATAGAACATTTGATATAGCATATTTTTGGTTCTCTAGTGTTTTGAATTGTTTCCTTGAATCCCCCTCCCCTAATAGTGAAGAGTTGAGGGTACTTGGATAGTTGGTAAATGATGACCATTGTCAAATTGCCTTAGTGATCATTAGATGATATAAACCAATTCTTTCATGAACTTCCAAGTGTTTGATCTTGATTTTCTAGTCCCACTAAGTATATGAACCTCTTGAGAAAGGTCAAGATAAGTCCACCCAGGCTTAACATATCTATTTTAAGCTATTCAAGCAAAATTTGAGTAAATCATCCATGATTTGGTCTTATTCATCTTGAGCCTATCAAGTAGTTTGAATAATTAGTTTGATTGCTATTGGATTAGCCTAATTTAATATAGGAATATTTTAGCCCTCTATAGGTGGCAAGGATTTCCAAAGAAAATAAAAAGAAATTGAGCATTAGGATTTCTAGGTTTAAGTATACAATGGACATTTTATTTTATTCTTGTCTCCTTCTATATGTTAGTTTTATGAAAACTAACCACTATAATAAGTATCCAATAGCAATGTCTAGTTTTCTTTCAATCCTTATTGTGTAGCCACTTGATACTATTTTTGTTCCATTTGGTAACATGTAACTTGTGTTTGTTCCAAATTTGTTATCACTAGTAAGGTTTTTTTTTTTAATAGTATTTAATCAAATTTAGAGGAAATAATTTGCTTAATCTATTGTGTTTTTTATCTTTGGGTGTTGTCTTAACAAGAGGATAAATATCACATTTTGCTGGAATATTAAATATTAAATTTACTCGCAATATCAAAATATGAATAGGAAAAGGTTTTAGATGCTTTCAGAGTCATTATTTGTGTTTATTCTCATATCTACCACAAAATTATCATTTGCACATCTTGAATTGCATGCAAAACCATTGAAAAGGTATAATTTCGTTGTAAGTTATCTAAATGTACTTTTAAAACTATGGTGCATTATGTACTTAAAAGCTACACTAACAAAAGAAACTTGATAAAAATAAATTGAACCAAAATATGACATTGTGTTTGAGAATTTGTTAATACACATCTCTTTAAACACTTTCGAGACAAAGAAAAGAGTTATGTATGTAAATAAAAAGATATGAATTCATCTTTTAAGTATAAATGGAGAATGTACTTTTTAAGTTGTGTCAAATAAAGACAAATACAACAAAATTCTATATAGAGAATGTATGTCCTTCCCTAAGGTCAAAGGTAGGATAAGTATTATCATAATTGGTACAGATGGATGAGGTATGCTTGCCAAATGCAAATTTATGATGTACTTATACTATTGCTAACATAATTATGAGAGGGTATTAATAATATACTTGGTATGTATCACTTATTGTAAATAAAATGTATACTTAACTTAAAAATGTACATCGTTTATCGACACTAGAAGCCAAAGTACATTATCTTTGATGCAAAGGTCCCCTTAAAAATTATAGATTATCACATTAAGTATGTCAAATAAGATAGCGTTTGGTTTGTAGTACTGGATAGTATAAAACAAGAAAAATAGGACAAAAAAAAAAAATTGTATCATGTTTGGTATGTTTAGTACTAGACAAAGATTTTTGTCATGTCCATTGATTGGAATTGTAAAGTATTGCACTGAACATAATATTTTGACAATTATAACCCTTATATAAATATCATGGTTATTTAATTACATTTTAATAATAATAAAAAATATAATTTAAAGAGATTATTTAATTTATATAATTAAAAAAAATTATATAAAATAATAAATGTAAAATCCATTTATTGAAAAAATTAATAACTCATATTATAAATTACAATAATTTGTGTTATATTAATAATATAACACATTATAAATATTATATTAATAATATTTAATAATTGTCATAAAAAAAATTATAAAATTATATTTAATAACTATAATGTTAATTATATTAATATATAACAAATTAATAATATATTAAATTACAATAATTTGCCTTAATATTATTAACTATAATTTTAATTAAATTACAATATTTTGATGTATAATGTAAATTCTAATAGTAAACAAATTAAATCAATATCCTCAATATAATAAGTGAAATATAAGACCCAGTATTAACAAACTAGCAATCATCATCAAAATAAAGTTCAATACTTCAACACATTTTTGTACTATATCTGAGATAGTATAAATTTTAGCAATTTTGTCTAGTATTCCAACACTTTTTTGGTCTAATACTTAAACCAATTTTTCAAACCAAATGAATGACAAAATTTTTTGTCCAGTCCAATACTACGAAATATGAGAAACCAAACACTAACCTAAGTGTTACTAGGCATTTTTAATAAATCCTCCCGTTGCTTGGCCTTTATGGTTTTTAGGTATGTGACTATGTGTTAACTTATTTCACCGCTTTGAGCCAGATCAAACTATAAAAATATGATTAATTTCTTTATTAACTCTAAACTCCATAATCTAAGTTAAACGATCTAGTTTGATTAACAACATGATTAATTTAATGGGAAAATTACAGTAAAACCTTTGAAAATTGTCACAATTATAGAAAACACCATGAATTTCTAAAACGATGTACGAATGTGATTATTTTTAAGGCTAATTAATTATCTAATTTGTAGTTTTCCTTGAGTGAATTTATATTTCAGTAGTTAATGCGACTCAAAGCATATGATATGCCACATAGAAGAACACTACATCGAAGGAGAAATTTTATGATGTTAAAAATTTTTTAAGGATTATAAGCTCGATATTTTAGAGATTTGGGGTGATGATATAATTTGAATAATTTTCAGAGGTATCATCATACTCTGATTTCATTAGGAAAAATATTGTTTTTTCTAGAGATGTGAAATAATAGTAAAAAGAAAAGAAAAGAAAAGACAAAGCTATATTTTTTGTACAAAATAACAAGATTCTAACCGTAAAGTTATAAGGGAAAGAGGAGAAAAATTTCTTTCCATTATGTTTTTCTACGTAATAAGGTTAGATAATAGCCTTTAGTTGAAATAAAGACACACTAAGTTTTACAATTAACAAACAAAAAGCCAGATGTATATATACCCAAAATACGTGTATTTAAAAAAAATCAAATATAATATATGTTAAAAATAAAAATTATCATAATAATTAGAAACCTTTCATTTTTACACCTTAATTTGTTAGAATTTAGTTTCTTACCTAAATTAGAAAACGTACTATTGTAAGAAAGTAAAACCCACCAAAGTAAAGAAATTTACAAGTTCATTAAAATTAACCTTCCACTATTTGTGAAATAAGAAGTATACTTTTAATTTGAAGACAATCAAAGAACTAATTGGTAAAAAAAAAAAAATTAATTTTTGAGAAGTATAATATCAGAGCTAGTCTCTTGTGCTTTAATTAAGATAATATTATCTTGAATCTTTAAATTTTTTCATATTGATTGGGAAATACTGACAAAAGAAAATACAAATGAACAAGCAAACTTCTATTAATTATTTGCATTTTTAAAGAAGGATGGTGGAGATTATAGAGTATGTTTACTTATCTTATTTATAAATATAAGAAAAAGAGAAAATTACAAAAATATTACCTGTGTTTTTGCTTATATTATAAACAAGTGACTTAAGTTATTTTTTTTGACAAATAGGTTACCTGGGCTCTATAATCAAATTTAATGTTAGTTAATATATTTAGAGGAACACATGTTGGCATGTTATTCGTTTAAAATAATTAATTTAATAAAAATAATATTAAATAAGTTTAAACCAAAAAAAAAAAGAAAAAAAAATTAAAGTCCATTTTTTGGGCCAAAAAATCATGTTGTTGGTTCTATATTTTTGAAATATATCCTTTTCCAATCAAGTGCGTTATTTTTTTATCCAACTACTATACATATTTTAGCTATGTAGAAAGGGGATTCAAATTAGTCTACTTTGTTAGGAGATTTTGTATTCATATCACTAGATTACATTAATCTTGCTAAATTAGGTGCATTAATTGATTAGTATCTACAACTCCAATTATGAAATCCTTTTCACACATAAAAGGCATTTATAATTCCTTTTTTTTTTTTTTGACATTTTAACCCAATTACTTTGTAGAATAGAATATATCAAGAATAGAAAAGTTATGTTTTAGGAATAACTATTACTGGAAATAGATTAGGAATTATTACTACAATGTTCACTTCATATAATTTTTTTAGAGAATACTCATTCCAATGTTTATTTTATCTCATTAATAGCAATATTAAATTGAAAACATGGATAAAAATTATCAATTTATCCTTATTTAGTCATTAATTGCAATATTAATAAAGGTATAACTGGCATAATGTTTGAAACTTTTTATTTTCACTATAGAGAAAATAAAAATTCTCTTTTTTTTAGATAATATCTATTCCTAATAGCCCTAAGAAATTAAATTTTCTTTATCATTGTTTTAATTAAATAAGATGATAGAGAGTTGAAAGAAAATAATTATTTTATTCATTTTCTATTAACTCTATCTAATTGGGCTGTCACTCTTAGAAAAATGTAAAATATGGCTTCTTACAGCACTTTTTTTTTTTTTAAAGAGAACTGAATTTCATTTATTGTAAATTGAAATACAAGTAAATGTAAAAAGAGGCACAGTTCCCAAATAAAAATGAATAACGGTGATCAGAAAAATTCTTGTGTAATAGTGTGGAATGGAACCTTTCTTAAAACACCTGTTAAAATATCTTTATGAGTTTTTTTTCCCCTTTTTTTTCTTTTTTTTTTTTTCTGTGCCCAGACACCTGTAGGAAATATTCAATGGTTATTCTCTTTTGTATTTTTACAAAGCATTTTTATAGTATTTCATGCTTTTTATTTTATTTTTTTGCACTTCCTATAAATAAGATGTATTATAAATAGTAAATGTAATACTTGGTGCAAGGAACACTTGCTATTAGCGTATAATTATAAAATGAAGTGAATTTCTAAATCTGACATGGACTCAATAAAAAGAATGCTGATTCCTGGCGGTCCACCCCTGGATGGAGAAGATTGTGGATCATATTCAGCTTTCTTATTTATATAATATAAGAATAAATGCTTTATGTTTAATATCTAAGAGAAAATAATGTTTATATCAATTGTATTATAAGATCTTGATAAAAAATAAAATAATTTTTTTAAACAGTTTGATTCATCCTTTCAAACTAACCGTTTGTTTTTAATTCTTTTATATTTAATTTGAAAAGAAAGTGAAACCATATTATAGTTAAATTTACAATTTCGATTTGGTTTTATGTCTATCCCTAATTTTATAATAGAGATGACACCCCGTGAAGTAAGCATGTAAAATTTATAAAGAATTATTTGATAAAATGCTAATTGTTTAGTTTCTTGTTATCCGAAAGTGATGATGTTTTTCTTTTCAAAGCTTAAATTAGAAAATTACATGGCAAATTTTAAAATTATAGTATTAACTAAATTTCTTTCAAAAAAGCATATATATAACCAACTACTATTCATATTACAACCATTGAGGGAGGAGATCATAAAAGTAGTTAATGCAATAATTTTATGTGTTAAATCAAAACTCCAATTTCTCCTCAAATAGTATAGATTATATAATAGAGGTAAGTACATACAATTACGGGGGTGGATAGGTTATAAATTATAAGGCTCTACTTGTATTCTACTTTGTAGGTTCAAATTCTTTAAATTTTGGAATTGAAAGCTATCCCATGACATGCTTGAATTAGTACCCTATTAAACTTATAAGTATAAGGTACTTTGCAAAACGTGTAAATTTTGATATCTTGAACCTATTAATATTATTCATTGAAGTACACCAAAAGTAATATTACAAATTCTTTCTCATATTACATCCTAAAAAAATAGCATTATAAAACAAAATTGACAAAATGACATATTTTAAAAAAGATATACCTCCTATTTGTATAAATTTTCAATCTATTAAAAAGTTTAATTCCACTTAAAATATGCAACACCAAATCCATTACATATGTTCGTAAGTATAAACTTCCAATGGTAAATATAACAATAAAGTAAGATTAATAATCGGTAGAAATAAGATTAAGGGGAGAAGAGAATTTAGAAAATAGAAATATAATATTATTTTATATTAATTATCATCATCTAATAATTTTTTAAGATAAGTATTAGATACCTTAAATTTGCACATAACATTTTAGAAGTATAAATTATTCAGACCTCTATATATATATTTATTTATGAAAATGGATTGTGAAAAATTACTCTAAAACCTACTTTTATGCCATCAATGCTAATCGAAAACGTGACTCTTAATACTGATTTAAACATATTTGATGAAGAGTAGGCACTGTCTCGATTTAGTGATTAAAAAAGACCACCGTTAAAGCTCACATGAAAAAAAGTTAGCTCAAATCGTAATTAAATAAGAATACAAAAAGACATTTGTTTAACAATAAAAGAAAATTTGGCTCCTTATTTTTTTTTTTAATTTTGTTGATGATCTGTTGGGTTGGGTGGGCCCGGATAGAATAGAGAGATGGATAATGGTCTCTACTGTACTAGGAGACATATTCTACCTCCGAAGTCTCTTTCATATTTCTTTGACAAATTTCCTTTTCTTAGTGTGTCTGGAAAAAAAAAAAGGAAAAAAAAACTTAATATTTAGCTTCCCTCTTTGATCTGCACAGTTTAGCCTCTTTTAACTGTGGTGTTAGAAGACATAAAGCACCAAGTACAAGTAAAGCAAGCCGTGTCTGTTTTGGATTCTTTATTAATTAGCTAGGGCTTGTTTGTTTATTAGTAGATAAATTAAATTTGGAGGAATCTTTTGCCTGGTCTCTTGTAATTTTCTTTTTTTGGGTCGTGTTTGGCAGCTAACGAGAAATGATATCACATTCCGTTCGGAATATCAAAATATAGAATCTGATGAGGGTTCTTTGATTCTTACTTACTTTTTTCTATGTGGGTAGTCCATTTCTTATCTCTTCTCAAAGTTTGTGTCTTGTTTGGCATTCTCAATTTTCAAGCTGTTCTGGTGACCATTTGAAATTCACTTCTACAGCTGAATTTTGAAGTGGGTGTTGGGTACTTTCTTCATATAAAGCCTTGGGGTGGTCCAAGTTGAGAGCTTTCAGGGATTTGATAGCACAAGTTGGAACTTTTCTGGATGAAATTAAAGGGTTTGTGCTTGTTTGGGTAAGCTGGTTTGGGTTTTGGATGAGTCTGCTTCATGTTATTGGGTTTGGCTTAAAGCTAGGGCATGTAGTATGCTGGGGGATAATATATGTAGTGTCCATGAATTGGTTTGTTGATAGGGGTCCTCTTGTGGGCATCAAAGTTGGGATGCTTGGTAATGGGGATAAGATGTCCCTCAATTGGTGGGAGAAGACGGTTAGTTATCGTTTCAAGATCCAGCATCAGTATAATCAGTTGATTGGGTCTAAAAGGATAAGTAAGAGTCTTTGTAGAAAGCTGTTTTACACATGGGTATTGCTTTTTATTTTGTTTTCTTTGTGTATCCTTTGGTACATGAGCTCACAAGCTTCTGAGAGAAGAGAGAGAATCTTGTGAGTATGTGTGATGAAAGAGCTAGGATGCTACAAGACCAGTTTAACGTTAGTATGAACCATGTTCAAGCCATGTCCATTATGATCTCAACCTTTCACCATGGCAAAAACCCTTCTGCAATTGATCAGGTAATTTCAAGATTTGTTTTGGACACCTTTACTATGTTTATATTTTTTATTTATAAGCATGACATAGCTTGATGTAATTATATTTGATAATACACGCGGTGGCGTTGGTAATTGGAGAATCGAGATCTCAGCTTCTGGTGTTTCTTGATCTCCATACCTAGGAGCAATTAACCATATACTATGTTGTGATTGAGGCCCGTGTCTTGATCTGTAAATTAGCTGCTCCACTTTGTCGATAATGAGCTTGTTTGTGTATGATTTATTAAGGGACTGTTATTGAAACAGAAGAGAGTCATTCTTGATTATCTTCTCCTTGCCCTTTTTGAAAATTTGTTAATATAATGTGATAACTTCGTAGGTGATTGACATTCTAAATCTCCAAAGCAAAATCTTGTCATATGAAAATGTTGAATTCAAATTTGATCTAGCTGTGATAGGGGATTTCTCTTTGACAAAAAGAAGTCATTGTTTATCAAACTTTGCTCTGAGAGAAGTTCTAGAAGCAACTATTAGCTCGAAAAAAAAATTAAAATAAAAGGAAGCAAGTAGCTCCAAATGTGTGGTTAATTTATCTGCATTTGCCTGGGGTATGATGCTGCATGATTAGTTATTGCTCGGTTTTGAATTGGGTCTTATATTGCTGCCTTCAATGTGTATACCTACCATCACTTCACGGGGTGTGCAATAAA
>JBBMOL010002871.1:0-20376 GCA_037954665.1 Laguncularia racemosa
GGGATTAAGAGAAATTATTTTAAAGATATTGGCAATCATATAATTGGAAATTTATGATTGTGAATTAATCCTCCATTGATTTTAATTAGCGGGAGCTATTAATTAAATTGGGGTAATGTTACTTTAAAACTTAATAAAGGTTTTGTCATTTTCTTGTGAAAATCCATATAGCTATGAGTTATTATAACATGAAGGCAATATGACTAGTAGAATTAGGGTGGATTCTAATTTCCCACCATCAATTCATACTTTTTCAAACAACAATTCTCTTTTTGCGCATTTAGTATAATTCATTCAATTCTCATCAAACATCATTGCCTAAATAATAGTAGAAATTGATATAGGTCTATTACTTAATCAATCTTCGTGGTTCGACACTCTTCTCTCACTATATTACTTGATTCGATCTGGTACACTTGCCGGTATTTATTCACGCTCAGTTTATATCTCTTTTCGCGTAGATCACTACGCTCTAATACCAAACATGATACGAACCACGCCCATGTATGACGAAATCCAATACTAATATGTTCGGAATTTTCTACCCAAGATGCCAAAACAATCAAGTGGAACCGCAACCCGTTGCCTACAAGTGAGGCAAGAACCTTGTTATATTATGTGGACGCCACAATTGGGATGAAAGGCCGATTGATAAGTCGGGATGAACACTACAGAAGAAAATCCGATAAGTTCAAGAGAAGTTCTTTAAAGAACCAAAAGAGGAATTCTCTCAAACAAAATGTTATTCAACCTTGTATGTCTGTTCTTTTCTTCTGTTCTCAACCCTAGATATTTTATTAGGGTTTACAACTCGTAATAATAAAGTCCAAAATGACATAACATCATAAAGTCGCGGAAAATAACAAACATGGAATTAAAGGCCAGCGGCGTTGGACCCGGCATTGAGAGTATACCACGGCCGTGCCTTTCTAGACGTGTATGTTTCTATAGATATTCTTGACACCATACACGGTCGTGGCCTTTGAACCGTGTATACGACCATATATGTTTCTATGGAGCCTCTAGACTCACCACACGGTCGTGCCTTGTAAAGACACGCTCCCTTTAACCCGTATCTGTTATGACTTGTATAAGAGCAAGGGCATTCTCATGGTTGTTCCAATCCTTTCTGCTTCATGGACATCCTTTATCAAACCCGTTAAGTGCTTCCTTGAATTGTTTCGCTCGAGTTCTTGTGATCGGTCTAGGTGGCACTTCAAGAGGGTCCACATTCCATCTTCTGGCTTGGCTCCCATCATGGCTCTCATCAGTTTGTCTTCCAAATTGGTTTTTTTGTATGTGCTTAATCTTGGTTTTAGGCACATCACTCCTCTTCTAATCATGGCATAACAATTTAAATGCAACTCTTAATGAAGCTTCTCCACAAATGGAAAGAAACAATTCAAAAATATTTAAATTACATTCAATCAATACTACACAATAACTTCTTCTAACTTAATGAATGTATTTGAATTTAAATAATTTCCTTATCCTCCATGCAAAACAAATTTGGAAATGCAATTCACACTCATCAATTCCAAAACAACAATTAAGGAAATTCACTTCTTTTTTGTCACAAAAAAAGTATCTCTGATTCTAAAACACCACAAGGAAATACACTTCCTACTTCCCCTTCTCCTCACGGCAAGACCAAGAACATAAGGACTACTACAAGGTCTCTACTTCCACTTCAACACCAACAAATATAACATAAGAAAATCATAATAAACTACTTCACAATTCGGATCAAGAAGTAAAATTCAAGAACCCTAATTTTTCAATTGAATTTCACGCAAACCCTACTCCATAACCTTTTGCTTTGATACCAAAAATGATTATTGTGCCTCACTAATTAGATAGCAAACACATCATCAAGTGGCGTGAACAACAAATGGCATGAACACTTACTTCACAATTGAACCCCAATTCATGAGATTTGAAGATAAATTGGTATAAAGAACAACCAATTGATATTTATGCAATTGAACCCCAATTCATGTAAAACCCCAAATCTAAAAAATCAATAACCCTAATTCGTGTAGACATGGATAAATTTACCAACAAATAATACTTAGATATTACTCACTAAACACAATTTGTAAAAACAACAAGAGTAAGATTGTATTACTCACAATTCACTCTAGTTAGTCTCGCCACAATTTCACTAAGAAATCGATAAGAGATCTATTGCATGCAAAGGACAACCCTTACGGCAACAAAGTATTTTTCAAAATGTCAAAAACTCTCTCAAAACCTTACTTAGAAAGTATTTATACTTGCTCCAATTAGGGTAAAAATAACACAACAAATTACAAATAAGCCACTTAAGTGGCTGGTTCCAAAAATCAACAAAATACAAGTACTAATAAAATGGATCGGTTTCCAAAAGCAACAATTACAAATACAAATGGTCTTCAAGTGGTCAGTTCTTCACTACAATTGAACAATTTGTGGACCATTGAATGTGACTCCAAGAATGTCCCACAAGCTGATCCTAAGTGCATGTTATTTGGCCATCTTATTAAAAAAAAAACCGATAAATATACCTACTAAAGTGCAAAATAAAACATTATTGGATAAGATGGGCCATATGTAGATTTCTAGGCTATGCATCTAATTTAGGTTTCCCCACTGCTAGAACCACAAGACTGATTCCATCATTTGCCTGTGTTGTTAAGCTGTAAAGGTATAGTACACTTGATTGAGGTTATACAGTTAGCCTTGAAAGTGGAAAGGTAGAGGCGATCCAATCCATTCCAAGCCACTAGTAATAGGTATGGTACTACAACTAAACCTGTGGGGGAAGATGGTTAGATGGGTAAACTAAAGGGGAGTAAGCGAACATGCCAAGGCTGTAGCAGAGTTATCCCTAGCATTGAAAAAAGAGAAAAATGTTTTTGGGAAAGGCAAAGAGGTAGTTAGATCTGATTTTAGGCAGATAGTACTGGGTCAACTAGTGGGAAGATGCATCAGATTAAATGTGTTTCAAATGCATGGGATTTGAACATATGGTGCATAGTGTCCCAATAAAAGGGTGATAACTATTATGGAGGGCAATGAAGAAGATGATGAGAGAAGGAAACTATCGAGCCTACAAATTTATCCATGGCCTTGCAGGAGTATTATGATGATCAGAAACGCTGAGACACATGAGGACAAAAAGGGTGAAAATTACATACCTATTAATGTGTTACGCAGGGTTATGACCTTATCTCCAAATGCCAAGGACATATAGAAGGAGAACCTATTCCACACACCTTGTTGGATTCGAGGTAACCTATGTGTGCTTTTCATTGATGGTGGTAGTTGCACTAATGTCATATCTACTGCATTAGTAAATAACTTACAACTAGCCACTAGCCCACATCCAAAACCTTATAAATTGCATTGGTTGGGTAACTAAGGTAGTTTGCATGTTACACAGAGGGCCAAAGGTGCCACTCGGTATAGGAGATAGATACAGTGATGAGATTACCTGTAATGTGCTTCCTATGTGCACCTTTCATATATTATTGGGTAAACCGTAGTTATTTGATAGAAAGGTGTTACATGATGGGTTCAAAAACACTTACATGTTCCAAAAGAATGGTACACAAATTGTCTTGACTCCTATGTCTTCGTCTAAGGTTCGGTCTTTCCAAGAACAAATTAGAAACACCACTGGCTCTTCTAAACTTCCAACCAACAAGCAAACACAGACACTAGGTTTTAGTCCAAGAGAAGACCCCTTAGATTTGAGGGAAAATCTTTTAGAGGCCCAAGGAGATAATGGGAATCAACCGTATGATTTCAGTAGTAGGGAAAACTAAATTGGATGCATGAGCCCAGAAATCCACATATGGCCACATCTTATCTAATAATGCTTTGTTTTATACTTCAGTAAGTACATTTATCGTGTTTTATAGGATAGCTAAATAACATGCACTAAGGATCAACTTGCGGGACATTCTTGGAATCACATCCAACAGTCCACAATATGTTCAATTGAAGTGAAGAACCGGCCACTTGAAGACCATTTTATACTTGTGTTTTGTTGATTTTGGAATCAAACACTTAAATGGCATCTTTGTAATTTTTGTGCTATTTTTACCCTAATTGGAGCAAGTATAATGATGTGCTTAACCAAATTAGGTGGCAAACACATCAATCACAAGACATGAACAACCAACTCTAACAACAAAATGGCGTGAACACCAACTTACAATTGAACCCCAATCCACAAATTTAACACTAAATTGATGTAAGGAACAAACAAATGTGTGAACTTCAATGGAACACAACAGAATGAACTAGAATTCAATCCCAACTTGAAATGATCAAATATGAAAATATATAACCCTAATTCATGTGATAAGAATAAGTAACCAACAAATAGTACCTAAATATTACTCACTAAACACAATTTGTAAAACAACAAGAGTTAGATCGATATGACTCACAATCCACTCTAATTGATTCTCATCACAATTTCACAAAGAAATTGATAAGAGATCTACTGCAATTGAAGGAAACCCCTCACAGCAAAAAGTGTATAATTTTCTCAAAAATGTCAAAAGCTCCTAAAAACCCTAGTTAGCAAGTATTTATACTTGCTCCTATTAGGGTAAAAAACACACTAAAAATTACAAAGATACCACTTAAGTGGCTAGTTCCCAAAACATAAATTACAAGTACAAAATAAAATGGCTAGTTCTCATAAGCAACAATTACAAATACAAATGATCTTCAAGTGGTCGGTTCTTCACTTCAATTGAACAATTTATGAGCCATTAGATGTGACTCCAATAATGTCCCTCAAGTTGATCCTTAGTGCATGTTATTTGGTCATCCTACAAAATCGATAAATGTACCTGCTAAAATGCAAAATAAAAACATTATTAGATAAAATGTGGCCATATGTGGATTTTTGGGGTCATGTATCCAAGTCAAGTTCCCCACTACTGGAACCATAAGGTTGATTCCCATCATCTCCTTAGGCCTCTAAAAGATTTGCCCTCAAATCTAAGGGGTCTTCTCTTATAATGAAACCCAGTGCTTGTGTTTGCTTGTTAGCTGGACTTCTAGAAGAGTTAGAGGTGTTTCTAATATGTTCTTGGAAAGAGCGAACCTTAGATAGAGACATAGGAGTCATGACTATCTATGTACCATCCTTTTAAAACATGTAAGTGTTTCTGAACCCATCATATAACACCTTTCGATCAAATAACCAGGGTTTACCCAATAATAAGTGAAAGGCACACATAAGAAGCACATTACAAATTAATCTCATCACTGTATTTATCTCCTATATTAATTGGCACCTTTGCCCTCTATGTAACATGCAAACTACCTTGGTTGTCCAGCCAATGCAATTTATAAAGGCTAAGATGTGGTCTAGTGGCTAGTTGTAAGTTATCTACTAATGCAACATATATGACATTAATGCAACTACCACCATCAATGAAAGGCACACATAGGTTACCTCAAATCCGAAAAAGGTGTATGGAACAGGTTCTCCCTTTGTATGTGATATACCTTTCGATGAGATTGCAAGAACAACAAATCTACTTCCAATTCCACAACAAGATGGCATGAAATCTACAATCAAATGAACCCTAATTGCGTGAAATTCAAATGACTACAAGGACAAATTATAATGAAGATCACTTGCAATTGTAATATATGTTAAGGATCACACAAAAATAATCGAATTCCAATCAAATTGGAATTAAATTAAAATTTGAAAATTTAGATCCCTAAACACGTGAACAAGAACAAAAGAACATAACCAATTACAAAAAGATATTACGCACTAAAAGTAATTGGAAGTAACTTAAGAAGAAATTGATGTTACTCACAATACTTCTCAAGTCAACTCACCATAATTCCAAGGATGAAATTGATAAGAGTTTTATACGTGAAAGAGGCAAGCTTTCCAAGGCCAAAATTTTCATAAATGAGATGTTTAAAAAGTCCCTTACAACTCTAGTTAACAAGTATTTATATTTGCTCCTATCAGGGTAAAAAACCACATGAAAATTACAAATAAGCCACTTGGGTGGCCGATTCTAAGCAACACAATACAAGTAAATCAAAAGTCCTAAAAATCAGTAAAAAGTGATCGGTTCAATAATAAAATACAAGTACAAAAGAAAATGATCTTCAAATGGCTGGTTCTTTAATTCAAGTGAATAATTTGTTGGTCCAGTTCATCTTCGGTTTATGTTGGTCCATGAATAACCCACAAGCTGCGTTTTAGTGAGTTTGTCCATCACCTTATAAAACCCGACAAGTATGCATGCTAAAATGCACAACAAATAAGTAATAGAAAAGAAGTTAGTATACAAATATTTTTGGAGTTGATTTGTTCAAAGAGAACCCTCATTGCCAAATGTTGTAACTCTTTAGCTCTTGCCCTAGTGATAGGTCCTGTAGGATTTTAATTCCTATCATCTCCCCGAGCCTCAAGAAGATTTGTCCTTAAATCTGATAGGTCAAATGCAGTAAAGACTCTATATCCTCTTGGCAAGTTATCTGTAAAATTATCACTATAGTATCCTAGTATCTAAATACCACAAGGGATGGTTGCTCTTGCCCCTCCATCTCTAGAATATATCTCATCTACAACACATATAAAGGTCCATCATCCATTAAGACCTCCCTTATCTCAAACTGTCCCACCAATAAAGTCTTCTTTTTCCCTATCTCACTAGTATGTCTTTGAACCTCTTGGCCATCTGATGGTTTACTCAACTGACTATGAACCTCAGGAACCTCTGATGGTAGACACATCTGCCTTTGAATATTTTGGTCCTCTAAAGGTTGGCTTATCTGACTATGAACCTTAGGAACCTCTAAAGGTTGACACATCTATTTCTGAACAGTTTGATCCTCTGAAGGTTGGCTCATGTAACTATAAACCTCAAGAACCTCTAAAGGTTGGCATATCTGTTTTTGAAAAGTTTAGTCCTCTGAAGGTTGACTCATGTGACTATAAACCTCAGGAATCTCTGATGGTTGACTTATCTGTCTTTGCATCTCTTGGACCTCTGATGGTGACATAAGGTTTAATACTATACATTTACCATCCCGTTAAAACATATAAGTATTTCTATACCCATCATGTAAGACTATCCTGTCATACAACCACAGCCTGCCAAGCAATATATAGGATGCACACATGGCTAGAATATCACATTCAATCTCATCACAATATTTATCCCCTATACTAAAAGGTACTCTAGCTCTTTGGCTCACATGAAGACTCCCTTGCTCATTCAACCAATGTAATGTGTAGGGTTCTGGATGTAGTTGTAATTTTGATACTAATGAGGCAGCTACAACATTAGTACAACTACCACCATCAATGATAATGACACACAAGTTACCTTGTACCTTACAAGAAGTATGAAACAAATTTTCCCTCTGCCTATCATCAAACGTTGGAGAAGAAGTCAAGACTCGACGTCGTAAAATTAGTAGAAGGATACAAATCATTTGACATGGTTGCCTACTATTTTCAATAAGCCAACAACACACTTCACACCATGTCACAACCAATACACCTCAACCTTACACTATACCTATACTCACGGTGCAATACACACAATGGCACTTCCACGGTCCTTATACACCCACAATGCACTATACAACCAAATGCAACACACACCTCCACAACGACTTCACACACACTCTCCCAAAATCACACAATAACCACGGTTCAATTTTATTTTACACCATAACACACACACTTTTGGTCAACAACAACACTCTAATGTTACACAACAACCACTACAAAAGGAAAAAACCAAAACTTCACTTAACTTTACTCGCACTTTTCACTTTAATTAAGGCAACAACTAGTAGAAGTATTATTAAACACTTCTCCAAATAGTAGGCTAATAATTCCAACTAAGCAAGTGTTTAAGCATCAATACATAATTACTTCTACACTTTAATGCTTTTTTTGAAATTCAAAATTTCCCACTATTATTCCCTTTCTAATCACGATACAAACATACCTATTCACTTCACGTACGGCACCTTCCACACACACACACCTCTACAACAATACTTCCACACTTTAATGCTTGTTTTGAAATTCAAATTTTCCCATTATTCCCTTTCTAATCATGGTACAAACATACTCATCCACTTTACATGCAGCACCTTCCACACACACACACCTCTATAATAATTTACATCGCCACACACACCACACACACCACACACATACATAGTGTAACCACTTCAAATAACAATAACAACACTTCAAATGTAGCAATTCCTCACTTTAACACACAACACTTCACATTGCAACTCCCTTACACAGAAACTCACAATCAAAGGCAGCAAGCAACAATTCAAATAACTCCACTTAATGCAACCTTCTCCATAAAAGGTAAGACAATTCAAATTCAAACAACACTCCTTAATGCCACTGAATAACTATCTTCAAATGTAAATAATAGGTTTGAATTTCAAATAACTTCCTTTTTCCACACTCAATGTAATATGAAAATTACAAGGATACTTATCAATTTCCAAAAACCTCTACAACAATTCAAAATCACACTCTTCAATGCTTCAAATTTTTACTTTTCTCAAAAGATCACAATGAGCACTTCCCCTTACTCACTCACTTACAGTAAGCTCAAGAAGACAAGAATATTACAAGTACTCCACATCCACTTCAAGAACAACAAATGGAGTGCAACAAAAACCACAATTAATTAACTCTACTTCACTTCTACAATTCGGATTAAGGAGCTAAACTCAAGAACCCTAATTTTCGAATTCTCAATCACAAAATCCCTCTTCAAGAATCGATAAAAGATGATGTGCCTTAAATTCCAAAGCACATGAACACAAAACCAATTGAAGAACCAATTAACAATTCTCAAAATGGCATAATGCCAAGTAACTTGTGAACCCTAAATTGCATGAAACAAATTTCTCTGATACTAAATTATGATATGCCTTTCAATGAGATTGCAAAAACACCAAATCTGCTTCCAATTTCACAATAAGATGGCATGAAGTCCACAATCAAATGAACCATAATTTCATGAATTCAAATGACTACAAGGACAAATTATAGTGAAGATCACTTGCAATTGTAATATATGTTAAGGATCACACAAAGATAAAACGAATTCCAATTAAATTGGAATTAAATTCAAATCTAAAAATTTAGATCCCTAAACACGTGACAAGAACAAAAAACACAACCAATTACAAATAGATATGACCCACTAAAAGTAATTAGAAGCAACTTAAGAAGAAATTGATGTAACTCACAATACTTCTCAAGTCAACTTGCCACAATTCCAAGGATGAAATTGATAAGAGTTTGAGACATAAAATAGGCAAGCTTTCCACGACCAAAATTTTCATAAATGAGATGTTCAAAAAGTCCCTTACAAACCCTAATTAACAAGTATTTATACTTGCTCCTATTAGGGTAAAAAACCACAAGAAATTACAAATAAGCCACTTGGGTGGTCGACTCTAAGCAACACAATACAAGTAAATCAAAAGTCTCAAAAATGAGTAAAAAGTGACTGGTTCAATAATAAAATACAAGTATAAAAGAAAATGATCTTCAAATGGGTGGTTCTTTGATTCAAGCGAATAATTTGTTGGTCTAATTCATCTTCGGTTTATGTCAATCCATTAATAAACTACAAGCTGAGTTTTAGTAAGTTTGTTCATCACCTTGTAAAACTCTACAAGTATACCCGTTAAAATGCACAACAAATAAGTAATAGAAAAGAAGTTAGTATATAAATATTTCCGGGGTCGATTTGTTCAAAGAGGACCCTCATTGCCAAATTTTGTAACTCTTTAGCTCTTGCTGTAATAATAGGTCCTGTAGGATTTTGATTCCTATCAGTATGTCCCTAACATTTAGAGATAAAGTCAAAATCCTACGCAACACATTAATAAGTAAGTAATTTTCACCCTTTTTGTCCTCATGTGGCGTTTTAATCATCATAATACTCCTACAAGGCCATGGATAAATCTGTAGGCTTGATAGCTTCTTCCTCTTCATCTTCTTCATTACCTTCCATAACAGTCATTACCCTTTTATTGGGACACTATGCAACCATATGTCCAAATCTCATACATTTGAAACATTTAATCTAGCGCATTTTCCCACTGGGTGACCCGATACCGTCTACCTAATATTAGATCCAATTACCTCTTTGCCTTTCCCAGAAACATTTTTCCCCTTTTTTGTGCTAGGGATAACTTTGTCTACAACCTTGACATGTTTGCCTACTCCCTTTGGTCCACCCAACTGACCATTAGCCCCCATGGGTTTAGTAGTAGTGCTATGCCTGTTATTAGTGACCCGGAATAGATTGGATCACCTATACCTTTCCACTTTTAAGGCTAACTATATAGCCTCATCAAGTGTACTATACCTTTGCAACTTAATAACACAAGTTATCTCGTATTCTAACCCAGACACAAAATGTGCTAAGGTTTATTCAAGAGGCTCTATTAATCCACATCTAATCATTAATGTCTCAAACTCCTAGACATGGTCATCCACAGTTTTGCCTCTCTATCTTAGTGTTTAGAGATGCATAAACAGTTCCTGCCTATAGTGCTCAAGAATGAACCTTTTCCTCAAAACCCATTTCATGTCTCTCCAAGTGTGTATTACAGCCTCTCCATCCGTTCACCTGCCGATCACCAAATTCTTCCACCACAAGGCAGCATAACCTATGAACTTCATAGCTGTAAGATGAACCATAGTGTTATCATCAATCTCATAACAATCAAAAAGGCCCTCAACCTTATTCTCCCAATCCAGGTAATCATCTATTGAGCCCCTACCATCAAATGAAGGCATCTGCAGTTTCACGTATTCTAGTCCGCTAGGTAGTCTGAAATCCCTGTTTGGATATGGATTAACCCTAAAATTATCATCTCTTTCCTCCCTAAGTGCATGATGATCTCCTTCCACTCTCTTTCCCATATTTCCTCCTCCTGCTCCCTCCCTTTGAACGTTCTGAGGAGCTACTTTAGGTAGTGGTGCCAGAGGATTTGTTACTGATGGTTATGGCATCGCCATCCTATCTATCCTTATTGCTAGTGTAGCAACAATAGTGGTAAGGTCCTGAAGCTATTCCTCTAAAGTTCTTCCACCTGTAGTACAATAACCCTATCCACCACCAACTTAGCTATTGACCTCATTACTAATTTCCCCATTCATAATATCATTCGACATAGTTGTGGAATTGATTTACCGAATTACCAAAATAATTCAAAGCAATGTAGAAGTAATAATTAAACACTTCTCTAAATAGTAGGTTAATGAATTCAACTAAGCAAAGTGTTTAAACATCAATACATAATAACTCCCACACTTTAATGCTTGCTTTTTGAAATTCAAATTTTAACCACTATAACTCCCCTTTCAATCACGGTGCATACACACACTTACACTCTACATGCAGCACCTTTCTCTACAACACAAACAACACAACACGTTGCAACACCCTTCACAACACAAACTCACTTTGCCATATACATACACCTCAACCACGATGCACTCTTCCTTAGTGGATTAAGTATTTACTTTTGGAATAAAAATTCTTTTCCTAAACATGAGGATTAAAGTTTGTTTTGTTTAGATTAGCTATTAAATTTTGTCCATGGTAATTTGATCACAGGAAACCAGTTTGGTTGAAGCAGTAGACATTAAAAATACAAGTCATGAATTACAAATGAATAGATGCTTGGAATGATGAAAAGAAAGTTCGTATAATCTATGACGGATTTCTCAACTGATTTGATTCCATTGCTTGAGGACAAGCAAGAGTTTAAGTGTGGGGGAATTTGATAGAGCCATTTTATACTCAATCTTTATAGTATGAATTGTGTTAATTTATTATTGATTTTATAGAAATCATAAGGAAATGGTACTTAATTTTATTATGGTGATAAATCAGGTTAAATGGAGTCAAGGGTGCTAATTCAAGTAATTTAGAGAAGTCATCTACAAGTTAGATCAAAGACAAGGATTTACACCGCCGGAGGAAAGTACATAGGCGTGTAGTTGAAGTACACGGCCGTGTATCTGTCTTGAAGAATCCACAAAAACATACACGGTTGAAGTACACGGCCGTATATCTGTCTTGAAGAATCTACAGAAACGTACACGGTTGAAGTACACGACCGTGTATCTGTCTTGCAGAATCAACAGAAACATACACGGTTGAAGTACACGACCGTGTATCTGGGCGTGCCAAGCGGACGAATATTCACTTCTCGAGATTTATTTTAAAAAAGGAAAGATATTTTTGTATCTTGCTAGCTAAAGATCCTCTGCCATTCCCTTAACAATATAAATAGAACCAACCCTAGAGGGGAAAGGGAGTTTTTATGATCTTGGAGACAAGAAGGAAGGAAGGAGGCAGAGTAGAAAACCAAAAACAGAGATTCCATCATGTTTTCACTTTTATTTTCCGTTTTGCTGATGAAGATGTGTAGCTAAGCAACTTTTCTAGCCAAAGGATCATAGATGTTTAATTCTCCACGAATTGTGAGATCTATTTGATTTGTCTTTATTCTATTCTTTGTTTTTTGATATTCATATATCTTCTGAACGTTTTGTCATTATTATCTTTGTTGATTGGTATGAATTAGAGCTCTTCTACTCAATTAGCAAGTTAATATATTGTCAACCAGCACGTTAAATCCGTAATTGTTTGATCGTTCTAGTCTCGGTGACACAATAACATGTTTGGTTATAAAATAGATGATCGAATTCATGTTATGGAGATGTAAGATCATGTTTAAACAGGTTATCTTATAATCTACTGGCATGAATTGGTGGTCTCTCTAGTTTTTAATGCTATTGATAGATTAAATCCTAAGAGCTTGTTTAGGGTTGTCTAATCGATAAGAGAAATAATCAAAGAGCTTGTCTTGATCATCGATGCAAATGTTTTCTATTCTTATTTCTCTTATCGATTAGACAACCCTAGACAAGCTCTTAGGATTTAATCTATCAATAGCATTAAAAACTAGAGAGACCACCAATTCATGCTAGTAGATTATAAGATAACCTATTTAAACATGATCATACATCTCCATAACATGAATTTGATCATCTATTTTATAACCAAACATGTTATTATGTCACTGAGACTAGAACAATCAAATAATTACGGATTTGATGTGCTAGTTGACAATATATTAACTTGCTAATTGAGTAGAAGAGCTCTAATTCATACCAATCAACAAAGATAATAATGAAAAAACGTTCAGAAGATATATGAATATCCAAAAACAAAGAATAGAATAAAGACAAATCAAATAGATCTCACAATTCGTGGAGAATTAAACATCTATGATCCTTTGGCTAGAAAAGTTGCTTAGCTACACATCTTCATCAGCAAAACGGAAAATAAAAGTGAAAACATGATGGAATCTCTGTTTCTAGTTTCCTGCTCTACCTCCTTCCTTCCTTCTTGTCTCCAAGATCATAAAAACTCCCTTTCCCCTCTAGGGTTGGTTCTATTTATATTGTTAAGGGAATGGCAGAGGATCTTTAGCTAGCAAGATACAAAAAATATCTTTCCTTTTTTAAATAAATCTCGAGAAGTGAATATTCGTCCGCCTGGCACGCCCAGATACACGGCCATGTACTTCAACTGTGTATGTTTCTATTGATTCTGTAAGACAGATACACGGTTGTGTACTTCAACCATGTACGTTTCTGTAGATTCTTCAAGACAGATACACGGTCGTGTACTTCAACTGTGTATGTTTCTGTGGATTCTTCAAGACAGATACACGGTCAAGTACTTCAACTACACGCTCATGTACTTTCCTCTGGCAGTGTAAATCCTTGTCTTTGATCCAACTTGTAGATGACTTCTCTAAATTACTTGAATTAGCACCCTTGACTCCATTTAACTTGATTTATCACCATAATAAAATTAAGTACCATTTCCTTATGATTTCTATAAAATCAATAATAAATTAACACAATTCATACTATAAAGATTGAGTATAAAATGGCTCTATCAAATTCCCCCACACTTAAACTCTTGCTTGTCCTCAAGCAATGGAATCAAATCAATTGAGAAATCCGTCATAGATTATACAAACTTTCTTTTCATCATTCCAAGCATCTATTTATTTGTAATTCATGACTTGTAATTTTAATGTCTACTGCTTCAACCAAACTGGTTTCCTGTGATCAAATTACCATGGACAAAATTTAATAGCTAATCTAAACAAAACAAACTTTAATCCTAATGTTTAGCAAAAGAATTTTTATTCCAAAAGTAAATACTTAATCTACTAAGGAAAAACACCCAATTAAACTTCATTGGATATTAGCAAACATATAATCCTTGCAGCATAAAGTAAAAGCATATGGTATCAACTCTTTACTAGATGTTCTTCCTTTTTATTATAAGTCTTGTTTTATTCAATGAATGTTTACATTCATGTTCTTTTGATTTAATCAAGCATCTATTTTGACAGGTTTTTACCTGCTTCTTTTCATGAACTTTCGCCTTTTTTGCCCTTATCGTTATAGTGAGTTCATTGAGTCGGCACATCCCGAGCTCGTCACTCAAGTGACCGGGTTTTGAATACCCCTACGGACTCTTCCTCACTCTAACATTCAAGTTTGAATACTTTTAACTCAATTACTTGAATCATTGGAGTAATGGCTATGCTTGATGATTTTTTTTTATATATATATAATTGTTTCACAACAACTTCAAAGAGTATACGGTAGCTAATATAACCTAGAAGTAAACTTGTTTATTTTTCACTTAGGGACTCGACTTACTCTTAGACTTCCAATTCTAAAGCTAAATACAAGGTAAATTTGTTTCTTAAAGATTTCACTACTTAATTTTGACCAAGTATTCTAATCACAGCAGTAGGTGAGTAAAGCATTTGAACAAGTCAATTTCACATTTTGTAGATGCTTATTACAACATTTAGTACAATCTCCAGATTTTATGATAATTTTGAAAAAAATTGGCTTAAAATTGCTTAAGGACAAACATTCAAAGATTCAAAGTATGAGTCAATTCTCTATCAATTTGCTATTCTCTATATTTTATTATCCTCTCCCCCACACTTAGTTTGAACAGTGTCCTCACTGTTCCTAATTTAGCACAATTAAAGAGGAATCAACAATACAAGGAACATTAGAGAATAAGAGAAAAGGAATACCAGTTCTTCCCTGGTATGAAGCGTAGAGTAATTGGAGTTCTCCCCTTAAGCACTAGAGAGTGTCATCTGATGATATGTATCCTTGCTGCAGCTGATCCAAAAGAAAAAAAAATCAAAACAACACTAAAATCACAACAAAACTAAAACTAAAACAAAACAAAATAAATTGATATGGGTTGCCTCCCATGAAGCGCCTTTCTTTAATGTCTTTGGCTAGACGTTCCTGTAATCAATCACAATACTCGGGAGGGGTTAAACTGGTTTCTTCAATATTACATACTTGAAATCCTTCATAAAAAGGTTTCAAGCGATGACCATTGACTTTGAAGTTCTTACCAGTTTCAAGGCTTGCGATCTCAACTGCACCACGTGAAAATATGTTAGTGATAACAAAAGGACCAATCCACTGTGATTGTAGTTTTCCAGGAAACAACTTCAATCAAGAATGATAAAGTAGTACTTTTTGACCTACAGAAAAATTCTTTCGGGAAATCATTTGATCATGAAAATCCTTTGTTTTTTCCTTATAGATTTTAGTACTCTCATACGCTTCTCTTCGAATTTCCTCAAGTTCTTGTAATTGAAGTTTTCTGTGCTCACCAACCTCATCCATTCGCATGTTACATTGTTTTACAGCCCAATATGCCTTATGTTCCAACTCCACAGGGAGATGACACGGTTTGCCAAATATCAAACGGTAAGGAGACATACCTATAGGGGTCTTATAAGTTGTCCGGTAAGCCCATAATGCATCTTCAAGTCTTGTGTTCCAATCCTTCTTGCTTGGATTGACGGTTTTTTCCAGAATAGACTTGATTTCTCAATTTGAAACTTCTGCCAATCCATTGGTTTGAGGGTAGTATGCGGTGGAAGTGCGGTGAGTGACCCTGTATTTTTTTAGTAGAGTTTCCACTATTCTATTACAAAAGTGTGTGCCATGATCACTGATAAGAGCCTTTGGTGTCCCGAACCTAGCAAAAATATGAGATTTAACAAAATCCACAACAACTTTGGCATCATTAGTTCAGGTCGCTTTGGCTTCCACCCATTTTGAAACATAATCCACAGCAAGGAGGATGTAAACATTACCGAAAGAAGGAGGAAAAGGACCCATAAAGTCAATACCCCATATATCAAATATTTCACAAGCAAGAATAGGGGTAAGTGGCATTTGGTCTCTATATCCTAAGTTGCCAATTTTTTGACATCGTTCACAAGACTTACAAAACATAAAAGAATCACGAAACAATGTAGGCCAAAACAAACCACACCCTAATACCTTTTGAGCTGTCCTCTTAGGGCCAAAATGTCCACCACATGCATATGAATGACAAAATTGCAAGACAGAAGGAATATCGTCTTGAGAAATACACCTTCCAATGATTTGATCAGCACAATGTTTCCACAAATACGGATCATCACATACATAATACTTAGCATCACTTTTAATTTTATCTTTTTGAGCCCTAGACAAATCACTTGGTAGTGTCTTAGTAACCAAATAATTGACAATATCAGCATACCACGGAATTGTCTTTTGAATAGAAAAGAGATACTCATTTGGAAAATCATCTTGTATTTATGTGGACCCTTCATTGATAGGTATTCTACTGAGGTGGTCGGCAACTAAGTTTTCCGAGCCTTTCCTATCACGTATTTCCAGATCAAACTCTTGTAATAGGAGTATCCATCGAATAAGTCTTGGTTTCGCCTCCTTCTTCGCGAGCAGGTATTTGAGAGCTGCATGATCAGAGTAAACAATTACCTTAGTACCAAGTAAATATGATCTGAATTTTTCTAATGCAAAAACAACAGCCAAGAGTTCTTTTTCCGTCGTGGAATAGTTGCATTGAGCATTATCCAATGTTCTGGAAGCATAATAAATGACATGAGAGGCTCTCCCAACTCTTTGGCCAAGAACAGCTCCAACTGCATAATTGCTCGCATCACACATAATTTCAAAGGGAAGGGCCCAGTCAGGTGGTTGGATGATTGGAGCAGAAGTTAACTTCTCCCTCAATATGTCAAAAGTGTTCTTGCACACCTCATCGAACTCAAATGTCACTTCTTTTTGCAGTAATTGGCATAGGGGTTGAGTAATCTTAGAAAAATCCTTGATGAAGCGTCGATAGAATCCTGCACTCCTAAAAAAAGAGCGAATTTCCCGTACATTTACAGGGTAAGGTAGAGATTTAATCAATTCTACTTTAGCTTTATCGACTTCAAGCCCCTTAGAAGATACAATATGACCAAAAATGAGACTCTGTTCAACCATAAAGTGACATTTTTCATAATTCAACACAAGATTCTTATCTATACATCTTTGAAGCACTTTTGTAAGGTTAGTTAAACATGAATCAAAAGAGTTACCATAGACAGTGAAGTCATCCATGAAAACCTCTATGATATTCTCCACATAATCTGAAATATACTAACCATACACCTTTGGAATGTGGCTGGGGCATTATAGAGCCCAAAAGGCATCCTTCGATACGCAAAAGTACCGAATGGACAAGTGAAAGTAGTCTTCTCTTGATCTTCTGGTGCCATTGGAATTCGATGAAAACCTGAATAACCATCAAGACAACAATAGTGAGAATAGCCAGCCAAACGTTCAAGCATCTGATCAAGAAAAGGAAGAGGGAAGTGATCTTTTCTAGTTGATGCATTTAACTTCCTGTAATCAACACAAACTCTCCATCCATTCTAGACCCGAGTAGGAATTAACTCACCATCGGAGTTTTCAATCACAGTTAAACCCGTTTTCTTTGGAACAACTTGAATTGGACTTACCCATTTGCTGTCGAAAATTGGATAGATCATACCTGCATCAAGAAGTTTCAAGATCTCTTTCTTAACTATTTCCATCATAGGTGGATTCAAACGACGCTGAACTTCCCTTGAAGGTTTGCAATTATCTTCCATTAAAATCTTATGCATGCATGTGGAGGGGCTTAGTCCTTTGATATCAGCTATGGACCATCCAATGGCTTCTTTATACTCTCTCAACACCCGAATCAACTTTTCTTCTTCGAAAGTACTTAATTTATTAGAGACTATCACAGCAAGAGTCTCATTTTCTCTTAAGAAAATATACTTTAGATGTTCAAGTAGGGGTTTTAATTCCAGCTTTAGTGCCTGCACAATAAAGGGAAGAAGTCTTGTGTTAGAAGGGGGTAAATTAATATAGGACACATCATACTTGACAGGTTTTAATGATTCCAACTCCCAAATCTTGTCCTGCAAATCAGAGGATATTACAAGCTTCTCCTTAAGAGTTTTCAATGCATTAATAGTAAGACTCCTATTAAGTACAATTTTCAACTCGTCATCGTCTATCAAATCAAATGTAGCTTGTGTTAATGGGTCAATAACATCCACAACAAAAACAGGAGAGATATCACTAGGATATTTCATGGCATCATAAATGTTAAATTTAATCACTTCACCATCAAATTCCATAGTGAGGTTACCGTCATGTACATCAATTTTCGTTCTGGATGTTTTAAGAAATGGTCTCCCTAATAATATCATTGATGAATTACGAGAATCATCATTCTCCATGTCAAGCACATAAACATCTGCAGGGAAAACCAACCCATTAACTTGTACTAAAACATCTTCTAGAACTCCTTAGGATAAACATTGGACCTATCCGCAAGTTGAACAATAACACATGTTTCCTTCAAGGGACTAACATTTAAACATTGATAAACAGACAAAGGCATAACATTGATTGAGGCTCCTAAATCACACATAGCTTTAGTGATTCCAAGATTACCTATTTTGCAAGGAATAGTAAACATACCTAGATCCTTACATTTAGGTGGAAGCTTCTTCTGAAGAATAGCTGAAACATTCTCACTCACACTAATCTTTTCATTACCTTTCAGCTTTCTTTTGTTAGTGCACAATTCTTTGAGAAATTTAGCATAACGAGGTACTTGCTTAATTGCATCCAGCAAAGGAATGTTTACCTCAACTTTGCGAAAAGTTTCAAGAATCTCTTTTTCTTCAGCTTCATTCTTGGATTTCATTAATCTGGAAGGGAAAGGAGGTGTTGTTGTCATGACCTTTGGTGGTTCAACGAGGGGTCCTTTGATCTGATTGTTCTGCTGGCTCGGAGTTGCAGTTTCTTTCTCAGTCTCTTCCTCAAGATTAGTTTGGTGTCCTTTCTCATTTGTTCCCTGCAATTTCATTCCACTTCTCAAGGTAATTGCCTTAGCACTTTGCTTTGGATTTGTAATAGTTTGAGAAGGTAGCTTACCTTGAGTTTCTAACCTGTTTATAGAAGAAGCAAGTTGGCTTACCTGATATTCCAAGTTGTAGATGCTCTGCTTTGTCTCATCCTGAAATTGTTTTGTATTAACGGCAAGTGATTTAACAATTTCCTCAAGAGACATACCTGAAGTGGAAGGAGCTTGCGATACTTGGTTTGATGGCTTAGGTTGGAATTGTTGGAATTTTTGTGGTTTATTGCCATATCTGAAGTTAGGATGATCCCTCCATCCAGGATTGTAAGTGATGGGAATCAAAATCCGACAAGACCTATCATTAGGACAAAAATTGAAGGATTTCAAATCTTGGCAATGAGGGCTCATTTCAAGCAGATCAACCTCGGAATAAATTATTATCTAACCTCTTTTATCTTATTCATGAATTGTATATTCCAACAGGTATGCTTATTTGGTTTCACAAGGCGATGGATAAACTCACTAAGACTCAGCTTATGGGTTATCGATGGACCGACCTGAACCGGCGATGAGTTGAACCGACGGATTCCATCATGAAGCTAGCCTGCCGAAGATTATTTTCTTTACTTGTAATTTATGTTTGAACCATTTATTTTGTAAGCTTTATGAGACATTTTATTTGGTTGTATTTTACCTTTAGGACCGGCCACCTATAGTGGCATAGTTGTGATTTGTTAGTCATTCTAAAACCCCAAAGGTGCAAATTAGGGTTTTTGAGGAGCTTTTTGAACATTTCAGAAAATACACCCCCTTTGCCGTGAGAGAGAGTGACTCTTTCAAGCATTTGCTCTTATAATTTCCCAGTGAAATTGTGGGGGTTGACTTGGATTTGTTGTGTGTTTTATCAACAAATACAAGTTGTCCTAATTCCCAACTATTTACATATCGGTGGGATTTTGTTATTTTTTGTATTTTGTTCTTATAA
>JBBMOL010002872.1:0-20367 GCA_037954665.1 Laguncularia racemosa
AACATTTTCTTTTCCTTTTATGATTGCACAACAATTGTTTTATCTAAGAATATGTTTTTCTTTTTCCTAAATAAATTTTTTAAAATTTTTTGTTTTGAGTTGGTATTCTTAGTCATGTTACTTATTTATTAGGGACTTTAATAGAAATTTCAAAAATGTCCATTTGTGCATTGTATTTTAACAAAAAATAAATTAAAATAAATAAACAAAGGGAGTCAATTATGAAAAGGTAAAAAAAGTTTGAGAAAAGCAAGAGAAAGTCAAAAACATATGATAATAGAATTGAAGATAAGTAAAATTTAAATATATTTGACACTTGAGAGTGATTTGGAAAAGAATTTAGAGGTTGAATAGATAATTTTAATAAATACATTGTACTTCTTTGATTTATGAAAATTTATTTTAATTTTTTTTAAAATAAGTGATATTATGTTAGATCAAACGGGGTGATTTTAATACACTAATTTTTAAGCACACGATGCTAATGTTTTCGTAGAGAAATAGTTTTATTTCAAAATTATTTAAAAGTTGTTCTTGAATACATTCTAAGCAACAATAGTGTATCTATGTATAATTTTAAATAAAAATGCAATGCCAATTGATATGATACGTAAGTAATATGCATGGTACATTTAATTTAGATTATATCAAATTATCCATCTTCTCCATCCACCTAAAAGAAAATGCCAAAACCTACTCTTCCTCAATATTTTTAATATTTTTATAAGTATTAATTAGTGATGCAAACTAAAGTTTTTGTTTTTTACAAAATATTTTATTTTTTTATTTGATTAGTTCAATAAATGAATTTTATTATATCACACACATCATAGTGTTTTTTTTGCTAATATATATAATTTCAAAAACTTTTGTTCAAAAGATATATTCTTTATATGTAATTGATGTAACTTTTAAATAGTTATAACATTTTCACATTTTAATATAAAACAACGCAACTTTTTCTATTCAAAAATGTTTTTTTTCATATTTTGAAATATTATAACTCCTTTTAATGTTTCATCATTTCATGGAAGATAAGCTTTTGTTCAAGAAAAGCGTTTTTTCATCAAGCGATGCAACTTTTGAAATAGCTATAACCTTTGCATAATTTAACGCAAAACAGCACAACTCTTCATATTCATATTTTTCCCTTTTATGTTTTGAAAAATTATAGAATAAATTACCTATATAACCCTTGAAAACTTTTGAATTAAATAGAAACCTTATTTTTTTAAAAGCCAACACCTTAGCCTCTCAAACATTGTGGGAAACCCCTTTTGTTTATTTCTTGGTAGCTTATGTGGACAATTTTAAAATAAAAAATAAAAGTTAAAAAATTAAAAAAAAGAAAGATTTTTTTTGGAAAAATATAAAAAAATTGAAAAGTAATGAAATAAAAATAAAATAAAAGACTAATTTTGGGCCCTTGCCAACCACTCCCCTTTTTTTTTTAAAAAAAAAAAAAATTCATTCAATTTCCTCTTATTATTTTTTAGCAATTTTTTCTTTTTCTTTTTTTTTTTTTTTTACCTTTTAGTATTTTTTAACATTGATTAAATATACTAATTTAATTATGTACGTTAGTAGGAAAACCCATATATATAGGCAGCTAATACATAAATAAAGTGGGTGCACAATATTTTAAAGGGGGCTAAGTGTTAACTTTTTTTAAAAAAGGGGGTTCATGCAATTAAATTTTTTTAGGTATTTATGTAATTTTACCTAAAATTTTAACCATTTTTTAAATGCCGCATCATTTCATAGAAAACCATCCTTAGTCATATCAAATTTTAACATATTATATTTTTTAAGTAATTAAATAATCAATTACCCTATATTTATAATATTTATATATATTGCTAGCATGTTAATTGTGATAATATTTTTAAAAAGGTTTATAACTTTACCAACAATAATATTTAATAAAAAAGAACTATATGTTCAGGGATTCAAAAGTAATTGTATGTTATAATTACTTCCCCAATTAGAGTAAAATTTCTTAAATTAAAATAAAAATAAAGTTTATTAATAGAAAAAAAGGTTACCGATAGTTTTAAAAAAGCTATTGATTACTTAATGGAAGCTGTCAATATTTTTTTCAAATTAAAAATCACCGTAAAATTATGATAAATGAGACTTATTAACTAGTAAGAAAATAGTTATATCATATAATTACTTTTGAATGATTATACCGTATAGTTCTTTTTTTATGATAATATTTAAAGATTATATTAAACATTGTATGGACATATAATATTAGTCCGGTAATTGTGGTAATCCTTTAAAACAATATTTGTCTTTATTAAAAAGTATAGATAGTAGACTTTAAATCAAAATCCATCGACTAGTTCAATCCAATTTTACATGCAACATCACCAATTGATTCACTCTATTTAATTTTCCGATGACATCGTGATTATGCGATGATCAAAACCTAAATCGAGTAGCTATGTCACTATCATGCTTGCATATTAAAGATTTCAACGTGCGAATGGAATTTGAATATTATTAGCGTATGATATAGAATACCATAAATGTTTCGTAAAATTAAATATTAATCAGTGATCGATTTGTAAATGTTAAAAAAAAAATAAATTAATAGGTGCCCCAAGTAAGTACTTTTATAATTACAGGCAACTCCCATGTTTAGTGTATAAAGAAATATATTTTTTAATAAATGAACCTTTTGAATTTCTTGGATACTAACTAACTAATTTGAATTCATCAATGTTTTAAATAACAAGTGATGTAATTTCTAAATTTAATTTTTACTCCCTTTTGGGGAGGACATCCCAATTACATGCATGGTTGTATGAAAGTACCCTGTTGTGGATCTTTCATAAAATTTGAGCCCAAATTTGCCCCTTTAAACATTGTAAAGAGCAGTGAGCAAGACAAAGGACAAAATATATATATAAGGGTACCTACATACTTAAATTTTATTTTCCAGAGGATTAAAAAATTCTCTGAGCGAATATGCCACCGTTTGTTTTCGTTGAATAAATATTTCTTATTTTAAAATTGGTTTAAATGAACACGAATAAAATGTTGATAAAAAAAATTTTTTATTTCTTTAATAAATAAAACAGTATATAATGTACCTGCATTTGTGATACCTAAATTAAAAAAGATAGAAGGAAAGATAAAAAATAAGATTTGGAGAAGGGCTCAGCGAAATGATTTGACGAATATAGTATATGCTATGCACATTGACTAACTTAAGAGGATATAATCACTTTCAATAAAATATAGAGAGCAAAGGTTTCCAACAATTCTATGATGGTTTCCAATTATTAACAATGCTGTATATTATTTTTTTTAAAAAATTTAAATGTAATCAGTATCTATCATATTTTTATATGTTTTTTTTTAAATAGATTATTAACAAATGAAAATAACCTTATTTAATTAATTTTTTTAGTACAAATGAAAAAGGAAACAACATATTTCTTTGTTTTTTTAAAATCGTATATATTTTTTTTCTAAAAAGGTTTTTGACACTCTAAATCGTATTGACACATATCCATCATTCTACAATTTTTTTTTTCTTATTTAAAAAACGGATTTTTTTTTTATTAAAAAAAAAAAAAATAAATTAGTTGCTTGAAAATGAGACATCCCACCCAACTTCAAAGAAAATTGCTAGAACTTCTTGATCCTGGACCTGGGCTCTTTTTCTCTTCGCAAAACGCCACAGAGCAACCCAGGGAATTTCTGAACCGAGGGGAAAACATTTTCACAACAAAAAGTATAATTTGAGGGGAGAACAAATGTTATCGGGTTTGGGGCTGGATATAAAAGAATTAGTAAAAGCAATCCATGAACGAAAAAAATTAACTAAATAATATGTAATTTTAATAAAATTTAATAATAAAATATTTATATGTTTTTGTTAAAAATTTTGTTTTGAGAAAAAAAATTAAAACAATTTACAAATTTTTTTTCTTTTAGAAACACAAAAACACGTCGCTTTTACCTTTTTCTTTTTCTTTTCTTTTAATTCTTGAGGGGAGATAAAAATCCAAAAAAAGGGGGAAAGAGTATAGTTAATGGCCCTTTAAAAACATGGAGATTTGGGGGTTAAACTAAAAGAAATTAAAAAAAGGTTTAATTTTTTTTTTTTATGTATGATATTTTTTTTAAGAGGGGGGGACTTTTAAGGATTCTTACTTTTTATTATTATAGAATAAAATTAGGAAAAAACTTTTTGAAAACCCCCAAAAATTTCTAAAGGGTCAATGAAATTTAGAAGGAAGTTTTTAAATGAATTAAGAAAGAATTTAAAAAATTTAAGACCAAATTTTTTAAAAATGACCATTATTTTTCAAAACCGATTTTAAAAACTATCTTTGAAATTAAACAATAATCTGAATAAAATTCCAAAAACCATAATTAAGTGAATAAAATCTTTAAGGGAAAATTTTGATTTAATTTAAAAGGGAAAAAATTAGAGTAAGAGATCAATTTTGCAAAAAAAACCCATTTTGCCCTTAGACCTTTTTTATATCTTTGAAATGCTAAAATCACCAAAAAATTTAAAAAAAGTTTTTTTGGGAATCTTTTAAATTATTGAGAGTGATCAATAAAGTTTAGAGAAAAATTTTATTAAAAATAAAATTTACTCTTGAAGACTTTTTATTAAAATTTAGATCCAAAATTTTCTTAAAAACCCTTAAAATACTTCAAACCCTTTAATTAGGTGAATAAATCCATTACAAAATATTTAGAGAAAATTGGGGAAAAAAAATTTTTAATTTGGATTTTCCAACTGGAAAAAATGACCAAAATGCCCCTAAGCTTATTTTCTTAAAGAGTGTTTTTTTTTTAAAATTTGATTTTAAAGGAATTTTTTGGGAAAAAAAGAAATATTGTTACTAGAGTAAGTGGGGGAAAAAATTTAAGGAAAAAATAAAAAAAAAAGGGCAAAATTTAAGATGACACATGTCTCATAAGTCACAACCCCCAACCTTGTGAACCTATTTACCTTTACCCTAACCCTTCACTAACTCTATTAATAAAAACCCATTTAAGGAAGAAAAACAACCTCCTTTTTTTCTAAGGAAAATGTTCAAAAAAAACCCCATTAAGTCTTTTCTATCCTTAAATATTTTAAACCATTAAATCAAATGCTAAATAGTTGTTTTTTTAAAGTTTTAGGAAAAATTTAAATGGGATTAAATCTAAGAAGAACATTTTACATATAAAGGGGTTGAAGGAAAAAGAAAATGCTTGTTTTAAAGTGTTTTTATTTTGTAACTTTAAGTTAAAGTACGTTGATGTTTATTGAAAAAAAAATCAATTGGGGGTTTGGGAAAAATACATTTTAGAAGGGGGTTGGACGATTTGGAAAAAATTTTGGGGTATTTCTTAACTCCAACAAGTTTAATTTTCTATTGGGGCTTTTTTTGGTTTTTTGACCAATAAGGCAAATCTTGAATCAGAATTATGCACAGTCATATACCCAAAAAAGACATGGTAGTAGCGCTTTGGCCACCCAAAGGGCTTTGTGAGTAATTGATAAGTGAATTGGTTCAATGATAGTATTGTAACGAAAGAAGGTATATTGGGAATTTTTTTGAGGTTTTGGGGCTGGTGAGAAAAATATAGCTAAAATTATTATTTAAAATTTGCAAAAAGTAGATCACTTATTGAAGCTACTTAGGGGCATGGTTTTTTTCAATGTAAATCTTTCTACTCTCACAACCCCTAAAATTTTTTTTTTTACAATGGAATTGGGCCCTTTACCCATGTCATGTTTTGGAGTTTAATTTTCCCGTATTTGGGTGTTTAAATTTAAAATAATTTTTTTGAATTTAGTGATTTATTGTTGCATTTTTTAGGCTTGTTTGCATGTGTGTATGTTTTTTCATTTTTGTATATGACCTTCGGGGATCATCCCCCTTACCCCCTTTTTTTTAGGTGAGGTTTTTATTGATCCTTGTAAGGTTTATGATTTTGAGGGGATTTTTGGGTAGATTCAAATAAGGGCCCCATTTAACATTTTTAGACTAAATTTGTTAATTTTAACTAGTTTTTTTATATTTTCATTGTATTAAGACTAATTTGGGGGCCCCTATGACCTATGATTGTTAGTTTTTGATTATATCTTTGTGGGCCCTTTAAGGGTCTAAACTTAGTTTTTTCCTTTCTTGCTTACCCCACATTTTTATACAAAATCACAAAAGTTTTCAAAAAACCAACATTTTCCCAAATTTTTTTAAAATTTAATAAACTATTTAAAAATCCTAAAATTTTTTAAAACCCATTTAGTAATCATAAAACCTTCATATTTTTCTTAATAGGTATGTAATGAACTTAAGTTTAAGTGGTTTTTAGGTGTGACAAAATTTTAAAGGGATTAGAGCATAGGTTTTTAAAAAGGTTTAAAACATAATTTAAATTGAGATCGAGAGTGGGAAACTTTGGGGAAAAATTGAAGTTTTGTTTTCCTTACTTTTCAGACTTTAAAAAACAAATAATTGATCGGGACTTTATTTTGAATTCTATTTTTTCATTTAATTGTATTTGAATAATGGGTTACCCGGTTATATATGAGATTTAACTTTATGATATTGGTATTGAAATGACTACATGCTCTTAACTAAATAAAAAGGATAAATAAAATTGGACAAAATTGTAAATTTAAAAACCATTAGGGGAAATTTAAAAGGTAATATTTTTGCATAGAACCCCTAAACCCAGCAGATTAAAGCAATAAATAGATTTTTAATATATAATTACAAGTAAAATTGGGTGAATCAAAAAATTGAATAAAAAGGAATTATCAACCCTCCCACAAGATATTGAACACGATATCCCACAAAAAGTTCCCAAAATGACTAGGAAAGGAATAAGACTTTCTTTCATAGAATTTAAAAGAAAAGATAGAAGTAACAAATATGATAAAAGAAATAGTGAAGAATTTTCAAAGAATATTGATAAAGACATATAAAATTTAAGTCTCTAAGACGATAAAAATTACGAAATTTCCTCTAAACCTTAAGGAAAGGTAAAGCAAAACCATAAGACAAAAAAGAAATAAATGTTAAAATCAAACGAGGGTCAGCTTTATTAACTCAAATTGACCAAAACCCCCATTGCAATCAAAAAGATTGAATACATTGTAAAATTTTTAGAAAAAACCAAATTTATTCTAAAATTCACAACTAATAAACGACCACTTGATCAATTTTTCCATATAGACGGAAACACTAATTATCAAAATAACAATCTTGATGAATGACAAGCGTAGAATAAAATTTAAACACAGAGATATTTCAAAAAGGAAGACAAGTATGTTTTTCAATCACACCAACAAAAAATTTTAGATACAAAATAACAAACTAGTCAATACCAAAGCGAAGCGGGTTCATCAACCACCCCTTTAAAGGATGGCAACATAAACAAAAATGAAAAATATATAAGGGGATATGAAAAAAGGGATCAAACTTCCAAAAAAACCGGCTTCTCACAAAACCCGAAAAGGGGAAGTCGTGGCACAAAAAAGAAAAAACAATCAAGAGAAAAAATTGCCCTTGAAAAATAAGAAAAGGGAAAAAACATCAACTAACATTTGGGCAAACGAATATGATGGAAGGGTAAATCAATAACCACTCTTCTTCCCCTCTGTGTCGAAAAAGTCATTTTTGGGTTTAGTCTTATTTTGTGTCGTCATTTTTGATCAGTTTTTTTTCTTTTGAATTTTAATTTCAGTGTCCTTATCATTTTAAGTTAAGGGAAGTCAAGGGTTTACCAACCAACCCCATTAGTATTCCTGATAATTTTAAATCCTTCTTGTAAAAAAAAGGGAGGGTAAAAGACTCAAAAAGGTAAAAATTAACAAATATTATAGCCCATGAAAAAAAAATCAATCTTAAAATTTTGTATTGAGACCAAAGTCATAAACCCTAGTACCCAACACAATAATACTAGCAAAAGGGAAATTAATCCCTTTATAATCATAAACACAAAAGAAACCCTTTTAACTAAAGCAAAATAAAAATCGAACCTCAAAGGCTAAAAGTGATAAACAAAACAAAAAGGATGGCAAATGACATAATGACAACAAGTTAAAAAAATATAAAATAAAACCCAAACCCCCACTATAGTTTATAACAATGATTAGAAACTAAAATAAGGAAAACATTTGCTTTACTTGAAATTTTTGCTTTTTGTTTGTTCCTTTAAAAATTGTGTTTACTATATAACCCTTGGGAATGCTAATATATAATTTCTTATAAAAATGATAGGTAAAAATTAGGTTTGTGATATCTATTTTAAGCTATAATTTTGAATTAAAAGGTGAAATCTAAGGTCAATTACTAGCTAACAAAATTGTAGAAAGAAAAGGAAAACCTTTGTGATCAATTGGAAACTAAATTAGGAATTTTTTTTGGAGATTTTTAGAGCATCAAAAGGGGAAAATTTTAAAGTTAAAAATTAAAACAAATTTAAATGGGAATAATAACAAGTTTTTGGGAAGGGCATATACTTAATTAAAGTTTAAAATTTATAGCTAGACTTTGGAAAGGTTTATCAAAATGAGCAAAATTGTTAAACCAGTGAATGGATTGCTAAAGATAGTAAGGACGAGGGTTTAAAATTTTTGTTTATTTGGTACGCTTTGGCATTTTTTATGGGGATCATCATTATTTTATCTTAAACATTTCTATAAGGTGTAATTTTTTATTAAATTAAATTAGGGGTGCTGATAATAGTAACTTCCTATAATAATGGGGGTTGAGTAAAAAAATTTGAAAAAGGAATATTTATCAAAGGTTTCGACTATCTTTGAATTTTTAGAACTTGATATCTCCAAGTTATTTGATGATTGTTTTAAAAAAAAGAATCAGATTAAAGGGTGCAAGTTAAAGAAAAAAATTTTTCAATTTAAATTGGGGGTTTTTAAGGAAACAATGGGAAATAAAAAAAAAAAGCAATGCATTTGAGGCAAATGAAAAATGGCGAGTTCGAATGGGTTTTTGAATGAAGGCTTTTGGAACCTATAAGATCAATAATTGATAAATGGTAAAAGTAAATGACTGGGGGAAAAGTAAGGAAAAATGAAATTTTTTCACAAGAATGGAAAATAATGAATTAGAATCTAACTCGAACTTTTTGGAGTCTAATTACTTAACTAATATAAAAAATAAAAAAGTAGATTGAAAAGAAATTTTTAAGGAGTAACACAGTAAGAAGTCAAGTATAAGGTTTCTCTCTTTATCAAAAAATTTTTTAAGAAAAAAATTTTTTGTAAAGGCGCGCGGGGGGCGGGGGGGGGGGGGGGGGGGGGTGGGGGGGGGGGGGTGGAGAATAAAAACCCCAAATTCCAAATAACAAGGGAATTAAAAAGGAAATTTTGAAAATTAAAAAAGGTTTTAAAAAATTTGGTTAAATTTTTCTAAATTGACCTTTATACCATGAATTCAATTTAAATCAAATTAACCCGAAAACCTAGGCCTAAAAAAAATTTCCAAATCCTAAAAAGTAAAAAAAATCATTAAGGAATATTTTAAACAATTAAAAAGGGAAAAATTGGGGTTAAACATCATTTTTGCAAAAAAACATTTACCACAACCTTTTTAAGTCTTTAATTTGGTTGAAATCCCCAAAATAATTTAAATTTTGTTCATTTGGATCATTTTAAATTTTTGGGGAGTGATATCTTAAATTTGAAAAAATTTATTAAAAATGATCATTTTTACCCTTAAAGATAATTTTTCGAAATTGGTTTCTAAAATTACTTAGAGACCTTTAAATTTTTCCCAAGACTAAATTAAGTGATTAATTTAATTTAAAAAAAAATTTTGGGGGCAATGAAAAAAAATTTTAAATTTAGAGGTTAAAGATAAAAATGACCAAAATTTAAACCCTTTAAACTTTTTTTTGTGATTTTTTAAATTAAGCTTTTAAGACATTTTGGGGAAAAAAAAAAAGCAATTATGTTAGTTAGAGTAATGGGGGTGGGTTGGGAAATTAGGAAAAAAAAATCAAAATACTAAAAAGATAACACAGTCACCTAGCTAAATCATTTAACCCCTTTTAACTTATTTTCCCTTACCCTTGAACCCCCCAAAAACCTTTTGTACAAAAACCTATTTTATGATAAAACACAGTAGCCCCCATTTTGTTTTTTCTAGAAAACTCTCTAAGAAATGTTCTTAAAAAACCCATTAAATCCATTCCCCTTCTTAAAACTCTTAAAACTCAAAACCCTATACAATCTAGTTGTTTTTTTGTAATTTTTAGGCAAAATCTAGAGGATTTTAAAAAAGAGGGGGGATCTTACATGTGATTTTGGGGGTGAAGGTATTAAGAAAAAGACTTTATTTAAGGGGATTTTAATTTATAGATTATAAGTCAAAGTAGTGTATGATGTTTATTGTAAAGAAATCAATTGGAAGTTAGAAAAATATCATTTGGAAGTGGGTAGGCATGGTTTGGAAATAATTGGGTATTTCTTAGATCTTCAAAAAGGAAAGTTCAAAATCTTGTTTAAGTTAATGATTTAGAAGGGTTATAAGTAATAGAATATAAGGATTTGAGATTCCTAAACATTGATGGTTATCGTAAAACCCATTAGTGACTGTTACCTATATTGAGTGTTCTTGAGTATTATTTGATGATTTAAGAGTTAAATCTAAAATAATGTCTATACGGTTGTTGGGTGTTTGATTGAATGATAGAAATGATGGATGATGCATAATAATTGAAGATATGTAAAGGTTTTAGATGCATTGCAATAGCCACATGAAGGGGAATTGAGGCTGGAATTTTCTTTTGAAATCTAATTTGAATATTAGGTGATGATAAATTGATTATTGGAGTATGAACATTATGTCTGGATGAATTTGATTATTAATTAGTAGATATAGCATCAGAAGGTTTGGGAAATTTTGGCAGTATGGTTGAATTAGGGGTTTTAAAATAAGTTGATTTAATTTTTAATTTATGAATTTCCAGTAGGTGCTATATTTTCGAGTGTTATATTTGATGAAAATTGAAGTTACTTGATAAATATTGAGTTTTGGGGAAGTTTAAGGTTGAATTGGGTTGGTTAGGAGATCATAAGAACTTAAAATGTGAATTTTTTTGTAGATTTGGAGAAAATTAATTCTAAAAAAATATGATAAATTACATTTATTTTGGTAAACTGGTAGAATTATGTTTTTTTTATAAACAGAATTGAAAGGAAAAGAAATGAAGCTTCAAAGTGATAATATGTTGAATTTAAAGACTAATAGAATGGATAAAATTTTAATTGGGCATGTATTGTTTGATTTTGTTATGTTTTGATGGTATTTTTACTTGAAAATGAAATATAAATGATTTATTGGATACCAGAAGAATAAGAAAAAAGGGGTTTGGTTGAAGTAATTTGGACCTAAATTGAATAAGTTATAAGCTCCTAAATTGAAATTTGTAATTAAAATTGGTTTGATAGTTTAAGAGCCTTAAATTGAATAAAATCATTTTTTTTTTTTTTTTGGTGATAAAATGGGTAGAGGAAGTACTAAGGAGATAAATTTTTTTTGTTTCACCTAATTTTAGTTTAAAAATTGTGTAAGTTATAACATTTTAAAGTTAAGCCTAATTTGAATGATTAAGATTAAGTTTAATAGTGTTTTAAATTAAATTGGGCCAAATTACTCAACCATAAATCAGCCCAACCAAAATAGTTCTAAGGACCACCCTCTTACCCTTCCTCCAGGCTTACGAAATAACCATAATTTGTTTAAATAGGCTTGATTAACTAAACCACATGTTTGGATGAAATAAAATTGACACAATAAAGTGGACCCAATAACTTAAATGGGCCAAGACCCGAAATTAAAATGTAACTGGCCTATTTTTTTCCTAAGCTTATACCTTAAAATGGGGGGTTAGCAAATCAATAACTTAATCGAGTCCTCAAACCAATTCAAGACCTAATCAAATTTAAATTAAATTTAAAAAAAATTAGACTTAGGTTTAAGAAATAAAATGGGCTTACCCAATTTTAATGAAACCTAAATGGTTCAAGACCCAAACATACTTGCCCCATTAAACGTTAGGGCCTAATAACCTAAATAGCCCTAAGAAACATATTAAAAATTTTAATTGAGCTTTAAACTTAACAAAGCCCTAAATTAGATAAAACCTTAAACTAGACTCAACTAAATCAAATTTGGACTTAACCAAAATTTAAGTATAAAATTTGGGGCCCATTAAACTTTAAAAGGGGCCAAATACCGCAATGGCATTAAACTTAACTAGACTTAAAACTTTAAATTTAAACCCATTAGATTTAATTAAATAAATCTAAATGGTTCGGTGACAATCAATTTAAAAGCTAATTGAGCCCAAATAACCTTAATTGGTTTCGAATTAGTTTAGGCCTGAAGTAGCTTAAACTAAACCTAGAATAAGATTCAATCACCTAGAATAATCAACTGACTTAAATTTTCTTTTGATGTATAAAACTAACTCAATCGACTCTATTAGAGCTCAGTTTTGTAGTCAGGAAACATCAACCTTTTAGTATGCATAATTTTTTTTGTTGCATGCTAAGGTAAAAAATTGAACCAAACTAATAATCAAACTAAATTTAAGTATTTACTTACTACTTATGCATGGTTATTTGAATTAGTAAGTGAAAAATCTTAGATTAGATTATAACTACAGTTATATATCCTAAAATGACACGATAATTAAGAGCTTAGACCACTACGGTTTCTCAATAGGTAGCTGATAAGTGAGATTGTGTTAGAAAACAAGCACCATAAGCAAAGAGAAGGTAACTGAGAGTTGTCCGGGGGTTTTAGGGCTCGACAGAGATAAAAGTAATAATTGGGTTATGATTATGATTCACATAACAGTGAAATCACTTAGACAAGGCTACTTTGATACATAGTTTCGATGATGCGCAGTCTGGCTTATTCCGTTAACTCCTAATGTCCACTTAGTAGAATCAAACCCCTTATCCCCCATCCTATGTCTGGAGTCATGAGTACTCTTGTATGAGTGTTTATTTAAAATAATTAATTGAATTTAGTGATTGACTATTTCATTAGTTGTAGCTCATTTAACATGCATATATGTTTTTATGTTATAGTGTACTAAGCCCTCATGGCTCACTCCTCCTTTATCACCCCCACCACCCCACCCCCCTTTTTTTAGTGAGGATTTATTGAAACCATTGTGTAACCAATGGGTTATGGTTCTGAAAAGAGATATAGAATGAATTACGGGGTTAGACCACATTGAACGTTTTTATAATTGAATCTATCATGTATTAGACTATTTTTATATTTTCAATTGTACTAACACTTCTTGGGGGTTGCCTGTGACTTCATGACCCGTTAGTTATAGATTGTATCTTTTGTCAAAACTATAGGCCTTTGGACATAATTTATCCTTTTTGTCTTACCACACATTTTTATAGCCAAAAAATTACAAAGTTTTTGAAAATCCAACATTCGCCAAAATTATTCAAAATCTAATAACAATTTAGATTCTAAAATTGTTTAGAAACCCACTTATAATCGTGGTCTTAGTATTCTATTTAAGTAAGGTACATGATGAACTGTCAATGTCATAGTGGTTTCAGGGCATGACTTTTTTAGTGTTCAATGTTTATCTACTTTTTTATTTAAAGTCCTCAACCTTTTTTTTTCCTTCTATTTGAGTTATCTATTTTCAAAATCTTACAAAATAGGACTTTATTAAATGCATTGGATTTTTGTCCATCTTAAGCATATGTTAGCTTTGATTAGCCTTACATTAATTGGTTAAGAGGACTAGATATGTATAAATTTTCAACCACTTTTCTTTTTCTAGTTATTTTTTTTATATTTTTATTATATTATATCATTATATAAAAATTAATATTATTTTTATTATATATGTAAGAAATATGTTTAATATTGTAATTTGTTAATTAAATTACTTTGGTCTAATTGAAATTAATACTATTATAGATGGATGAAAAACTTAATAGATTCAATGGAAATCCTTTCTTATAATGTTGAAAAAATTGGGAAAATTTAAAAAAGAAGGAAAAAAAACAAAGATTAAGGGAATTAAATAGAAAAGTAGTAAATACTGAGGACTAAAAGTGGATTTCCCCCAAAATATATTAGAAACAAAAATAATTAATATAATCACTCTAAATTATGCTATAATTTGAATTTATATTATGATTTTTTTTGTATTTTTTTTACTTTTAAAACATTTTTTTATTAGATTAGTGACATCATTTGAAGTGAATAATAATCATCGCCAACCAAAAGCTTTGTCTTCTGAATTTACAACATATATAGGCAATCAAGTTTACTCTTTTGATGAGGTTTTGAGATAAAGTGATTCCTTAATGGTATTTATACATTTTTCAAAACATTATATCCTTTACTTGTTGGGGGGGGGAGGTTGCAATGTTAAACCAAATTTCCTCTTTTTGGACTTCATTAAATGGAAAAACTGTAAAAAGTTCATATTATCCAGTGTTATCAAACCTAGGTTAACTTGATCAGTCCTAACTTGGTATCTTTAACATGACTTCAAACATTCTAAAACATAGGGGTTTAGTTTTCTAAGTAAGGGAGAAACTTGAACTTAGCTTCTTTGTGGCATTTTAGGAGAGAAAATTTGTCCTTGAACTCTTGCACAAACTCCTACTAGGATTTATCTCATTACACCTCTTTTCCTACTAAACCATAGCAAATTCTCTAAATATAAAAATTGTCATCCTTACATTACTTGCTTTGTCTACAAGCTTGATAGCCCTAAAGTACATTTCCCCTCCTTATAGAAAATTTTCCACCTCATTAAGATTGCATTTTCTTAAAGTACTTTAGCTTTGTTAGATCCACCCTAGGTGCTAATTGAATGTTATTGCATTTTCTAACATTGCTCTATAATTACTAATCGACCCAAAGGTTTTATACCCCTTCATAAAAGGTCAAAATTAACTGCATCAGTTTTTTTCCTAAACCCCTTTTTGGTTTTCCAAATTTCCCAAATCTAATCCCAAAATTTTCTATCTTCATTTTGGGGGGATTGCCCTCGTCCTCTGTATAAACAAACCCAGAGATTTTCCCTTAACTCCCTAATGTAAGTGTGGACTCCTCAAACGTTTCCTTCACCTTAGCGATATCATCTCCACCTTTCTAGCTTTTTGCAATGCGATTAACATGCCCTTCATGGGTCCTACTTAGAAATTAAGGCGCCCCTCATGGCGGTCCCCCATCAATACGGGAATCGTTCCACTTGAAGACAAATTTACTTAAACTCTTTAAACTTAACTTAATAAACCACTTGCGGGCACTCCCCGTGGCACAAAACACCCAATACTAATCCAAAGTGTTAACTATTTTATTCATAGCCCCTGGGATTTTAAGAGAGAAAGAAAGAGGATGCTCAGTCAAAAAAAAGGGTTTTTCTTTAATGAATGAATGATTTGAAAAAAAGAAACCCTTATATATTAAAGGTCTTTCCAAATGAATGACCAAACCCAAAGTCATCTAATAACATAAATTATTTACCCCAACTTCTATTACCTCTTCCATCTACCCTCCCTATTTTATGTACATGAATTAATGCATATAAGAGTAAAAGGGATCTTAATGAACCCAATCTTAACTACAATCGTTTAGGCCCCCTTTTTTTGTCCTCCAAAAAGAGCAAAATTTCAGACCCTTGAATATTTTGTAAATGTACACATGTAGAGTTGATTAACATGTGAGTAATGATTAGATTTTAGAAGGCTATATTAAGAGAAGTAATGTCAAAATTATGGGTTGACCATGTTGTGGAAAATTGAATGACACTTTTTATTAAACATTTTGTGAAGCAAGAAATTACCCTTACCCAAATGAAATGCTAGTATTTTCTTTTTTTTTTAAAAAATATTTTGCAAGCATTTAGATAAATATTTGCGTGTCTTAAACACACACTAAGGGGGCTCTCTCACCTCCACATTATCATATCTATGAAACAACCAGTTTTTAAAAGTCTTTAAAAAAAATTAAAAATATTATAAGTTCTCAAAAGCAAAAAAGGGCATGTCTTAAAATTCAAAAGTTTAAGCTTGTTTTAATCAAAACTAATCTAAAAGGGGTTTTGGGAAAAATTTAAATAAAAAACAAAGTCCTTAAGTTAAAAAAGGGGAAGTTTCAAATTAAATTAAAAGAAATTACAAAAAAAAATATAAATAACTTAAAAGATAATTCAAAGGGTTTAGGACTAAAATTTTTCAAAATGACCTTTTTGTGTCCTAAAAAAATTATGTTAAAAACTACCTAAAGAAAAGTCTATAAAACTCAATTAGGTTTTTAAAGTTTTGAAAATTAAATTCAAGACAAAAAAAAATTTTTAAAATTAAATTTAAGGGAGAAATTTTAATTTTAGGTGAATTTTTCAAAAAAACCAAAATGCCTTTCACTTAATTTTATCAATAATTGAATTATTAGAAATTCAATAAACCCATTTGGGGTATAATTTAGTGGGGAGACAATTTAAAAAAAAAAAAAACCTGATTTTGCAAAAGGGTGACATTTTTGTGAGATAGTAAAAAGGATCAAACAAATGGAAACCACCAAAGCAACCAGGGTTTTTTTGTTTACCCACACCCCTTTTATACCCTTTTTGTTACCACCTCTCTCAAAACCCCCCCTATTTCTAAAGAACTCTGAAGGGTAAAAACCTTTAAAACCCGCTTTAAAAACCTTAAACTTGTACTTAAATCCAATTTTGTCTTAAACTAGCACTAAACTATGCTTTAATTTTTGTTTATCTTAGGTTTTGATCAAAATGAGAAAACCAGGGGGCTCTATCAACTGTTCAAAACTACTATCAAAGGAGGAAGTGATTTGTTGAGTTTAAAAATAAGTTTAGTTTTCTACCTTGAGCTTTTGATACTAATTAATGTTTTTTAAACTAGAAAATTTTGAAAGTTGAAAAAAACAAAACTTTGATCCTCATGCAGTACCATCCATACTAAAAAGTGGTTCAAGTCCAACTTTAAAGGGAAGATAATAAATTATACTAAAAAGGTGTTTTAAAATGTTAAGAGGGTGAGCATTTTTAAAAGATTATAAAATTGGAAGTGTTTTGCAGAAAACCTAGTCCTTCAAGTTTTGGAATGAATGTTTTTTGATGATTTAAAATTTTTAATGGTTGTAAATTCTAAATTATATGTTAGACAAAAATTTGTAAATTTGTTTTGACATTAGGACTTGAATTCAATATGAATTTACAGCAAGCACCCAAACACTTCTCCTTGTTTCAATGGTTTTTCAAATGTTAATGGTGTTTTTGAGGTTTCTTTATTTTTGAATATAATTTATGTGATTATTTCTGGGTTTTAATGATTTGGGTGCTAATTGATACAAAAGATAAATTGGATGGTTTAAACTTAAAAAATGGGGATTTTAGTGCCATTTTAAAGAAATTTCAACATGTAACTTGGGAAAGGAATATAAAATCTTGATGTTTTTGGGTATTGATGCTAAAGATGTTAATGATGTATCACCTATTGATTGCATAAAGTGTTGATTTTAGGGATGTAACTGAAAAACCCTAGTTTAATTTGGTCAAGTTTATGAAATTTTCAAAAATTACCAATATTATTCAAGACTTCATTTCATACTTAATGATGTATTCAATAATATAATTGGTGATTATGGGGTTTAAAAAATAAGGATAGTGATGCCATATGATCCCCTAAATTTTCATACAAATATATAAATGAGTGATCTTGAGTACTTGAATGAATGAATGTGTTCAAACTTGTATTTTTCCCAAAAAATTTTTAGTAGCAAATAATTTAAAATACATAATATTTTGATACATGATGTGTTTGTGTGAATGCTTGAAGTGATTTTTAAAGACTAATATGTTGATATGGTATAAAATCTTAGTAATTTTGAATAATTTGAAAAAATTTGGTTAAATTTAAGTTTTCTTGAATGCTTATATGAACATTAAGATGTTTTTAACCAAACCAAACCAAACCAAACCACCCCCCTCTTCGATGCATTTTAACCTCCTAAATTCATCAAAAAAGGGGTTTTCCACAAGATTTTGAGTAAGGATGTTTTCTAATAGAATTTTCCATAAAAACTAAAATATATCACCAAAATTTCTTTAAATTCATAACACATAAAATCTGAATTAAGATTTTAGTTTTAAATTTAAAAACTTATGAGAAAAATATGATTGATTTTATTAGAAGTTAAGATTTAGGGGAAATGTTTTTTGTCACACATAATTTCACAATTTTAAGGAATAAAATGGAATTAGATAGAATGAAAATCTCAATGAAATAAAATAATAATAAATGCATATTTTATTGATTTAGGCTAAAGCCAAAACCAGCCTACTCGAGTTAGCCCATGAATTGATCTAAAACCCTTTTTATGGGTGGGTTTATTAACCTTTTTCCCTAAAACTATCAAATTAAATTTAGCTATCAAATTTAACCTTTAAATTTAAAAGAATTATAGGGTTAATTTAATAATTAAATCATAATTAAGGGTTTAAATTAAAATGAATAACCCAATTAGCCTAATTCCAAAATAATTGAGCCCATTTCTTTTTTAAGGCCCATAATTTTAAACGGGTTTTAGTAAAATAAAACGCCTTTAATGGCCTTTAATACCAAATAGGGATTAAAACTAAATAAAATTCTGAATGGGCTTAAATTTGACATAATGAATTAATTAGGCTTAAAAAATAATTATTTAAAAATAATAACCTAAATTAGATGAATTAGGTATAATAAAACCTTAGTGGGGTTAAAATGTACAAAATAGGTAAGAATAACTTAGATGAGCCTAAGTTAATGTAATAATATTTGATGAACCCAAATGAATTAAATGGGGTTAGATTAAGTAAATTGGAGTTAGAAAATGTAAATGGGCTTAAGTAAATGAACTATAGCATTTTGGGGCCCCAAATTTGATTAAGCAATTAAATAATTAATTAAATAGACTTAGACTAAATAATTTGAGCCTTGATAAGTTTAATGTAGATAATGGTAAATTGAATTGGGTAATAAACCATAATGAACTTCATTAGGCTAAATAAGTTGAATGCATTAAGGGGCTTAACCTAACCTAAAAGGGTTAAGTGGAGACCCATTTCCTCTTCATTAGCCTTGGGCTAAAAAATAACAAAATATGAGCTTAAAATAATGTATTAAATCTATTAGACATAAATTGAATAAATAATTAACTTAGGTAGTTAAGTTATTTTAATTGACTTAATTAACTTAATTAATTGGTTATTTAATTTAATTAATAATAAACTTAATTAATCAAAATTAAGCCTAATGGGCTTAATTCAAGCAATTAGATAGACTTTCTTTTAAAGGCCCATTAGGTAATAGGCCTTACATATGAATATAACTAAAAATTTAATAAAAAAAAAAAAACCTAGTCTAGTATTGCTAAGGTGCAATGGGCTTGACTTGAAAAAATCTAAATAAGTAAGAACCCAATCAATTAAAGACCAATAGAAATTGAATGATTAATCAATAATTAACAATTATAACAACACAAATTTATTAAATCAATAAGCCTTAAATAATGAGTGGGGCCCAATTATAGTAAAAGACTAATTTGGCTCTTATAACTCTTTTAGGTCTATAACTAATATGGGTCCTTATTAAATAAAGTCTAAAAGTCTAAACGCATATAATATTAATAATAACTAATTATTTGAGTATGAATTACTAACTTATAATTTCTTTTTTTTAATTACATAACCATTAAACGATTTCGATCATCAAAATCAGTTTACGACTTTGAGAGACCTTAAATTTTTTTAGGTACATAGTAACATGCGTGTTAATTGCTACATGCTAGATTCTATTTTTTTAACTAGATCAAACTCATTAAACTAATTGTGTATTGCACTTACTTGAAACACTTAAGTCAACAAGTGATACCCCTTGTTTAGAATTATGGTACCGTTATAATTTTTAGTTTTAAATATAGTAGATTTGGGTCTTTGATCACAAGGATGGCTTGCAAGTAGTTGGTGGGGGAATTGCATCGAATAACGTTTATTGAAAGTGGAAAAGAAGATATATTGAGCCATTTTGGGTTTATGGAACTTAGTAGGGGATAAGATATAGTTAGATTGTAATCAATGGTGGCTAAATAACGGTGGTAAACCTAAATAACGCTACTTTTGGTTTTTGATTTTCCCTTGTCGAGTCTAATTTTGAATTCCCTTCCCTAATCCAATCTAAACAAACCCTATGCTCATTTAATCTAGATCCTCGACTTTAGTTAGAATTTCGTTTGATTTTTGGAGTCGCCACCCAACTGTTGTTGGAAGTATTGAATTAAGACTAAAGGAGCATAGTCTTAATTTAGACCATAG
>JBBMOL010002873.1:0-20358 GCA_037954665.1 Laguncularia racemosa
ATGAGGCATGAAGGGTTTAGCCATAAATTGGATTTTAGATTGGCTGTTACACTTCGTTTGGTATGAAAGAAGGAATTAGAAAAAAAAAATAAATATATAAAAGAAAGAATGTGAGGGGGAAAAATTATGAAGATATTTAATTCTTTTCAATAGGTAGTGGAAGGAAGCAAATTGAAAGGAATTGTAATAATTATAAAAGATAAAATAAGTATACAGTAAAATTATATATATATCTATGAAAAATTAAAGGAAGAAGCAAAAGTGGAATAGAATTTAAAATAACATTTTTCTTTCTCTTTTTCTCTCTTTTCTCTTCAATTTGAAAGGGATTAAAAACATGTGAAGCCCATGGAAACTTTTCTTTCCCCATTCCTCCCCCCTAATTCCTTCATATAGCCAAACAATGGAATTAACTTTAATTTCTTTATTTAACTTTTATATGCAATTATTACATAGGTGATGATTAATAGATGAATTTATTTTGTCAAGGTGACATAAAGAAGACATATTTGGATCAAGTAATGGAAAGTATAGAGGCAAAATGATTGATATAAGAGTTTGTATATGGAGTTTTAACTACTTTTTTCTTTTTTCAAACTAAAATTGAAATGTTTTTATTAATATAACAACTTGAATGTAATGAGTATATTTTTGTCTCTCTATTAAAGTCAAATTTATCTCATAAATCTATATACACTTTAACTATTAGAATTTATCACATAAGAAATTGAAAGAATATATGATATAAAATCAAAATTAGATATAGCTAATACATATAATATAATGAATTTTAAGTCAATGAAACAATTATATATATATATATATTTTAGATTCAAATTTTAACATGTAGAAAAATATAATAATAAGAAATAAATAATTTTTTTAAAACTTAAATTTCACTAATGACCATTAGTAATTCGATCTCAATTTAACAAAATTTTCTCTAATTAAAAAAAAATCCAAAAAATATGTATAGTAAACATATTTTGAATACATGAAAAAACAAGTATAGGAAACATATAAAGTAAATATATGTTTTATAACTACATGCATTTCAATAGCAGTAAAACTATAAAGATAGATATAATAATACATTTTTTTGTTTAAAGATATTATGAAGCTATTTTACATTTTTAACATAAGCTATTTTACATTTCAATTTTTATTTTTTTTAATATTTACACAATCACTTAATATATATATATAGTTTGGCAAGCCAATTCTTGATTCGATGACTCACGAGATTGTTGTTCTGCACAAGTAACATAGCTTGTATGGTGGAAACTGTGTTCTTCAGGGTATATTGATTATTTCAATAATTTTTTTTTTTTACTTTTCTTTCCTCCATTATTCAATTATATATATATATATATAATTAAATATTTACTAATTCTTTTCTCTTATATTGTTTTCTTTTATATGTATATATTTTAATTTTTTTTCTCCACGCCAATCATAGTGTTAAGAGTTGCAGAGATGAAGATGATGACATTGACAATGCACAATGACTGAAATGTACAAATATGAGTTCGGTTATTATTATTATTTTGGCCAATATGAGTTCAATTATTGAATAGAATAAAAGCGCGTGTTGACCTGGACTTGCTCATTCATTTGCTAAAATATCTGATCGAGGACATGGACTTTTCCACCGATAAAAAAAAAAAAAAAGGACATGGACGTGTGGTTGCTATCACTCGTTAGCTTTTATAAAAATATGTTAAAAAATTACCATTTTAAATTGTATTCAAATCATGCCTTTAGTAGCCCCACCCACGCATTTGGTATCATATGAAGATACGCAAAGTGACAGTGCTTTAATTGAATGAATAGCCAGAGAAAGAAAAGAGGCAGAGGGGAGAGATCACATTGGCTCCTTATAAAAAGTTTCCTTTAGTACAAAAACCTTATTGAGAAATGTTGGTATTGAATTGATTAATTTTAAGGGATGTTTAGTCTAAATCTATTATAATAAATCTTTTATAATCATTTAAAAATATATAGGTTTAGCTTTTTTAGGTTTTGTCATTTTAATTTGATGAATCAAATCCATTAATTATTAAATTTAAAGTGTATAATCTAATTTGATCTTCTAAATTTTGTCTACTAATCAAAGTTCTTCAAACAAAATCCAAAGGATTTTGATATCAAATAAGTCTTATAAATGATTTAAACACTAATTATGTGCACCTAAATAATAGTTAGACTGCTACCATGATAAGAATTTTACTAAACCTAGCGTTAGTTCTGCAAAGTAATCGATAAGTTGAAATAGTATTGTTCCCTAAACAATAATCACTTATACTGGGTAAATGGTCCTTCACCGATTGATGAATTTGATTTTGATTGGGTTAAGTCCTTTGTTTGCCCTGTATGAATTCCTTCTCTTGCTATATATGTATATTGATTTTGTGCTTGCAGTTTCAATCTACTCGATGACAAAAAGCCACAACAGGATTCCAATTTGTGAATTGATGAATAAACATTGATTGGTCTTTAGCAAATCATGAGTAGCCGCATGTGGATTGTAGCTCCTTCAATAACTTCAAAAATTGCAAAAGGAGATCTCAACTTGGACCATCGCATGCGATTGGACAACCTTTGACTATGAGAGAATTAATAAGGTTACTGTAACGGGTAATCTTTTCTTAATTAATAGGAATTCTAGCATCTAAAAGTCCAAGTATCATCATCGTGATGGGATCTTTTCACTGGTGACAAATTCGCAAACCGTGTTATTATGTCAAGGTCCTTACCTCAAATACATATAAGAGTAGCCAGTACAAGATACCATGCCAAACTCCAAATATTTCAAATACTAGGTTAACCATATGTATTTCATGTATAATTGTTAATTCGTCGGTATTTATACTCCTCCTTTGCATATAGTCCTTTTATATCTCAAAAACTTGTTCAAATAGTAAAAGTGGAAGCCTCGTTTCGTAGTTTTCTGACTCATCATTTGGTAAACAATATTCATCCATAATTCTTGTGAGAAACGGGCTGATGGAGCTTTTCGTTACAATATTGAATTATATCATTATCGTTGAAGTGGAAATGCGACGCCCATTCACATTAATCTATTGAAGCCCACATAGATATATCTCCAAATATTTATAATATAATAAGATATTTGAAATAAGTGCATGTAATGAATCAGTGAAAACCACCAGAATGTAACATGTTGGCTCATGGTAATCGGCTCCTATATCTTCTCTTAATAATAATAATAATAAAGCTAGCTTAAAACTTTTTGGATAGGCCCACTCATCCATGCGCACCTTAGCCATCGTTCATATATTCCTTATATATATACATATATTGTAAAATTCGAGAAAAAAAAACAAATAAATAAATAATAAATTAATAAAAGGTCAAAGCAAATAAAAGTAATAAAGATTTAAATTAGGAAGTAATTTGGTCATTTTATGAGATATGTATAAAATGGTCGAATATTGGTTAATTAGTTTGATCCTTTTCACTTTCTATACTATAGTACTCGTAGAGTAAAAAGAAACCTTAAGAGAGGAAGAAAACTGTTGAGATTTTACACTCAAGCACAATTCCATATGGTAAAGTATACAAGTTAATGTTCCTTTTCATTGGTTACGTAAGTATAATACGATTTATGATTGAATTCTTGAAATTTTACTATAGAACGAATTGGTCAAGTAAGGGTTAGGACAAGACTTTGATTATTAGAGCAAATCCCTACAAATAAGTAGTTGAATTTGAAGTAATTTAACATCTTTATATTGTAAGTATCATGAATTAAGATTTAGAGATGTCAGATCACAACTAAGGTCGAAGAAATTGAAAATTGGCAAATTAGGAAGAGAATTCGTAGTGGAACAATAGGGTACATGGCCAGGTACACGCCCATACACCTATCCATGTTATTTAGACAAGAAAGAAACAAGTTGGGAAGTTTATGTCCAAGTACACACCCATGTAATTTTGTATTTAGGCATGTGCATATAAAACGATGAGAATGTACAGAAAGGTACATGGCCACGGTATACGGTCGTGTTCCCTACCGTGCTCATGTGCATGGCCTAATGCATGATCGTGTACCCTAAAAACCTTTTTTTATTCAATTTCTTTTATTATTATTTGAATTTCGTTAATCCTAAATAGCGAGTATAATTTTAGAAACTCTGCTAAAGTAAGAGAATTGATCTAATAATAATTAGGTAATAAAAATTGAATACCGAGGCGATACTCTAGACTAAAACTAAAATCAATTGTTTTGTAACTTAACAAATTCTAGAGTAATTACTAGGCAAGGATCAATTGTGTTGGATACTACCCTTTTAGGTACATGTAATCTTATGTGTTGTTTGTATTTGTTAGAATAGTTGAGGAATTGGAAGAATTGGTACATCTTACCAGTTGTACTTGACTCAGCCTAAGGACCCATAGTGGTAGAACCTTAAGAAGCACCCATTGATCAATATGTAGCAGTGTCCCCTATAGAGTTTGTTGATGTTAGGGGGAGAATGTTAAGTTTTCTAATTTGGTTTTGATGTTAACAAAAGAGGAATAAGTGTAACGAATGTTTAAGATAACACGTAATTTTTCTAAAGTTGAACAAGGAGACAGAAGCTTGTTCAGAACCTTCAAAAGTGTTATATAAACTATTTTTGTTCTGATAGAAGGTGTTTCAGAAGTTGTGTAGTGTATCCGTAGTTATCGTGGTAACCTTTCAAAAGCACTTTCAGAACCTTCATAACAGGAGAATAGTTGACAGGTTTGTTTCAGAAGCACTTTCAGAACATTCAGGACAGTTAACAGGTTTGCTTCAGAAGCACTTTTAGAACCTTTCATGTCTGTTATGAATTTTTCCAGATTACGTTCTAAATTTTTATATCGATAGTTTTAATAAATTTCAAGGCCTAGCTCCACGTGTCAAGTATTTTTGGGTAATATACTTGATGTGTTTACTAAAGTTGGATTTTATATCAAGGGTTTTTTAATTTACATAAAGTTTTACAAGATTTTATTCAAAGATTTCATTTTATGATAAAGTGAGATCATATAGGATTTACAAGTTTTATCCAGATTTAAAATTGGATATTTGTATTATATTTTAGGAGATCCAGCAGTTACAAAGATAAGGATAAGAGATATGGTTGTTATATCAAGATATGGTTCTACAATGTGAGGGATATCTTCAACAAACTTGATCCAAGAGATATATCCAAAGAAGATCTCGGTCAAACTAATTATCCAAGCTTATCCTCATCAAGAATATCATGAATGCATATCTTCCTCAACAGATCCAACTTATTTTTGAATTGAAAATTCAAAAATAAATTCAAGATTATCACGTAGAAAGTAGCCGTTATATTTCCTCCATATATAAAGTATTTAATTCAAATGAAAAAGAGGAGTGGAGAACGTTGAAACACCAGAAGAAAGAACGTTGTTGAAAGAAAAAATTACACACGAGAAAAAAAAGACTCATACATCTTTAAGCAAATATCTTTACATATATATGTGATTTAGAGGAAATTTGTTATTCCTCATTGATGTTGTTGAGATTCCTTTCGTGAATAAGGAATTGTTTGTTGTTTCATCATTGTAATTGAGTGATTAGCTTAGTGAAGAAGCTAGAAAGACTGAATAGTGAGACTTTGCCTTGAAGAGGCTTATGTTGTATATCTTCAATTTGTTGATATAGTGAAACACAATCGGTAAAGACAACCGGGACCCCGGCATGGAGCTGGAAGAAAGGATTGACGCTCGAGGTGGAACCTCTATAAATATTTGAGCATTCTATTCTTCTCTACTTTTATTTACTGTACATTATTGTTCTTCATTATTGTTATTCACGTGTTAGTTTTAGTCAAGAGTTTTAGTTGATTTGCGAAAAAGTGAAATTTTAAGTAATTAATCAATTCACCCCCCTCTTGATTAATCTAATTGGGACCAACAATTGGTATCAGAGCAGGACCAATCTATTTTGAGTGATCCAAAATGGTTGAACATAATGTTGCAATTAATCGAGCTCCCTACTTCGATGGCTCAAATTTCTCATATTGGAAGATGCGTATGGAAACTTACATCAAAGCTAATGATTATGATTCATGGCAGGTCATTTCACATGGAGACAGTTTGATCACCTTGAACAGAGATTCAACCTTGTCAGATTTGGAGAAGAAAATTATTGAGAAGAACAACAAAGCAAAAAATTTATTACTCACTACCATTGCTCCATCAGAGTTCTATTTAATATCATCGTGTGCTAATGCAAAGGAGATTTGGGATATCCTATCCGATACATATGAAGGGACGGATACCATCAAGGAAACTAAGATAAATGCTTTAATTCAACAGTATGAATTATTTAAGTTTAAGTCTAATGAAGATGTCAAAGATGCTTTTAACAGGTTTACAGCTATCACAAATGAGCTTGCATCACTTGGAAAGAAACTTCCAGATCCAGATCTTGTGAGGAAAATGTTGAGGATATTGCCACCATCTTGGGATGCAAAGAAAACTGCTATAGAGGAAGCTCAAGGCCTAAACAAGCTAACTCTCAGTCAATTGAGAGAAAAGCTCATGGCATATGAGTCACACATAAAGACCACGTAAAGAGGAGAAGACGGTACCAAAGGAATTGCGTTTAAAGTCAAGGAAATAAAGCAAAATGAAACTGAAACGGATGATAGCGACGATGAGAAAGAAGAGGACATCAGTCTTCTAGCACGTAGACTCAACAGGCTGCTCAAGAAGCAAAGAGGTAAGAAGTTTAATGTTTTCAAGAAAAGTACTGAATATAAGCATAATGATGCAGGAGAAAGAAAAGAAGAAAGAAAAAAGGGAGATTCAATGTTATGAATGCAAAAAGCCAGGACACATCAAATACGAATGTCCAACACTGATCAAGAAAATGGAAAATTATAAAAAGAGAAGTCGAGCAATGCTAGCAACATGGAGTGATTTAGAGGATACGGAGACAAATTCAGAGGATTCAGAAGAAGAAGAGGATGAGGCAAATTTGTGCTTAATGGCTAGTTCTGAGGTACATTCTGAATCTGATGAAGATGTAACCAAAACTGACATACTAGTAGAAATGAGTAAGCTACTAAAGGCACTAAAAAGGGCTGATACAAAATTAGCTAAGTATGAAAATGAAATAAACGCTCTTAAGAATGAAAAGGAGGTAGTAAAGCAAACAAAATTCGTTACTTGCGGATGAAAATGATATCTTGAAACAAGAAAATGAATCCATGCATGTGAGTATAGAGAAACTAAGAATAGAAAATCAACTACTTGAAGCAGAAACAAGTAACATGAAGGTAAAGATTGATGAACTGTCAAGTTCGTTGAAAACTACCTTTAAGAAATTTGATGAAAGTGACAAGAAATTGACCATGTTAATTTCTTCACAAAGAGTTTCAAATGAAAAACATGGGTTAGGATATGAGCATGGTTCGAGTTCAAAATCGAATCAAAATACAGTTTTTGTTAAAGCTAAGCAAGTCTTAACTGATAAATTCAAAAGTAAAGAGTACATTTCGAATACAAATATTGTTAAAAGAAGAAATACCAGAGACTTTTACAGAAGTTATTCTGACAAGAAGTATCTACACAAAGGGTACTACAGAAGCAATACTAGAAGGTATAATAGAAGTTATACAAACTAGAATTTCCAGAAACAAGTAAATGACAGGTATAGGAATGTTAATTCTTATGCATGCTTCTTCTGTAATAAATTTGGTCATATTGAGAAATTTTGCTATTATAAAAGAAATAAGCTCAGTAGTCAACAAGTAAATCGAAGAAATCAAATGAGCTTATCTTTTAAAGGGCCCAAACTTGCTTGGGTTCCTAAAAGGACTTAATTCTTTTCATTTGTACATGGACATGAAGCTAAAATAAGAGGAACATGGTATTTGGATAGTGGATGTTCTAGACATATGACTGGAGATGCTTTCATTGTTCAATAGCATAACTTGGGAAGAAAAAGGGTATGTAAAGTTTGGAGATGATAGTAAAGGTAAAATAATTTCCACTGGAAACAATTGGTATGCCTACGTTTCTTATTGAAAATGTATATCTTGTGCAAGGTTTAAAACATAATTTACTTAGTATTAGTCAATTATGTGATAAAGGGTTATAGGATGATTTTGATCAAGACAAGTGCTATGCTTTTAATGAAAATGATGAAAGATTATTGAAGGAATTAGGAAAAGAAATATCTATCTTATAAAACCAGATGAAATCAATAATGATTGTTGCTTAATTTCTTTGAATGATCATGTTTTTGCTTGGCATAAACGACTAGGACACGTTAATTTTAATCACCTAGAAAAATTATCTAAAAAGGATATTATTAAAGGATTACCTAAGATAAATATTAAACAAGATGTGAAATGTGATACTTGCTTAAAGAATAAAATGGTTTCTGTTTCTCATAAAAGTAAAAATGTAATCTCAACTAAGAGACCACTTGAATTATTGCATCTAGATCTTTTTGGACCTACTAGAGTCTTAAGCATGGGTGGAAGCAAATATGGACTTGTTATTGTTGATGATTTTTCAAGATACACTTGGGTTATATTCTTGCGACACAAAAGAAATACCTTTGATTCTTTTCAAAAGTTTGCAAAACAAATACAAAAAAGAAAAAGGGTTTCCATAATTATCTTTCAAAAATTTGGGAAAAAATTTTCCCAAAAAGCAAGTTTTTAAATTTTTTTTGAAGAACAAGGTATTTTTCATAATTTCTCAGCTCCATACACTCCTCAAAAAAATGGGAATAGTGGAAACCCCAAAAAAAATAAACTTTACAAGGGAAAGATAATTTTAAATTTTTAAAAAAAAGGGGAAATTTTCTAAGTTTTTTCGGGCAAAAGCATTTTTAAAAAGGGTTTTTTTAAAAAGAGTTTTCATTTATAATCGAAGACTGTTTAAAATGTTTCAAGGGGGAAAAACCTAAATTTCAAATTTTTTAAACTTTGGATCTAAAAAGCTTTGTTGGAAAAAAAAATTTCCCCTTAAAATTTTGGTTTAATTTGATGGGAAAAATCGAAAAAAACATTTTTTTTAGGTTTTTCTTTAAATAGTCGTTGGGTTATTTTTGTTTTAATTTAAATCAAAAAAACTATTAAAAAACGATAAAGGTTTTTTTTGAGGATTTAAAGGTTTATTTGATGAAAAAAAAGGCCCAATTTAAAACAGAATTATTTTTAAAAAACCAAAGTCAGAAACACCGCGTTAACTTTTGGGGATCTTTAAAACCAAAACCTTTTTTCAGAGGCAAAAATAAAGGGAAATTCAAAATTTTTTAAGATCGAACAAGGGGCTTCTAAATTTGGGGGGTTAATTTCCCCCAAACCTTTTTTAAATAAAAGGTGATATTCAATTGGGGTTTTAAAAAAAACCCAAACACAAAACCGGGGAAAAAAATTTTTTTTTGTTATCTGAAATTTAAAACCATAAATTGAAGAACCTTGAAAGGTTTTTGGATTAATTATGCAAAAAAATTAAATCAATTTAAAAAAAATAACTAGGGGGAATTTTTGTTCCTAAACCTTAAAGGGAAAATCTAAATTGGAACAAAGGGGGGGTTTTTTAAAAAAAAATTAGGGGAAAATGGAAAAAAATTTTAAAAAATTTAAAACAAGATTATAGAAAAGGGGTTAAATTTACAAAAAAAAAAGGGAAAGATTTTTTGAAACATATCACCTGTTGCTAGACTAGAAGCAATCGGGTTTAAAAGCTTGCATAGCTCTTTAAGGTTTTAAAGTTTTTTTAAAAAAGGGGGGGAAAAAATGCATTTTTAAATGGTTTTTAAAGGGGAAAAGTTTTTTTAAAAACCCCTGGTTTTTTTAATTTCCCTTTTAAAAAAAAACTTTTTTAAAATTAAAAAAAGCTTATTGGTTTTTAAAAAAAAAACCAAAGCTTGGTTTGAAAAAAATTTAATATTTTTTGATCTCTAAAGGTTTTCAAAAGAGGAAAAATTGACCTCTTTATTTTAAAAAAAAATTTTTTTAAAATATCTTAGTTGTACAAAAAAATGTTGATGAATTATTTTTATCTGTAAAAATTGTTTTTGTCAAGAATTTTTGAGGGCCTGCCAAATTTTTTAAAATTTTTTGATGGAGGGGGTTTACCTTTTGGGTTCAAATAAAAAAAAAAAAAAAGGGGAATTTTTGTTTTTTTAAGGAAAAAAAACACAAAAAAAAAATTTAAAAAATTTGTTTAGGGGTCAAAAAAGGGGTTTTTAAAAACCCATTTAGTTCCCGTCAAGGTTAACTCTGACTTAAAAAAGGGAAAAAAAGGTAAGGAAAAAAATTTTTTAGGGTCTTATGGTTCTTTATTGTATTTGACTGCATTTTGCCTATTTTTTGTTGTGTGTTTTTTGTGCTAGATTTCAACTTTTTCACCAACAGGGAAAATTTATTTATCACGAAAAAACAAAATTTTTAAATATCTGTTAGTACCTTTTAAATTTTTAGGTTTTTCTAGAAAACAGAATTTTTATTAATAGGGTATTTTAGCGATTTGCTGGATGTAAAATTTGGGAAAAAGCCATTGGATTGTAATTTTTCCCCCTGAAAAAATTAATTTCTTTGGGCCCTTTTAAAAAAAAAAAATTCGTTGCTTTAAAAAACGCTGAAACTTTTAATATGTTTTTATTGGAAAATTTCTGTGCACAAATTTTATGGAAAAAAAACAACAATTTAAAAGTTATGGAATAAATTTTAAAATTTTGGCCCAAATTTTAAAAAAGGGCAAACGGGCAATAAATTTACAAAAAAAAAAGTAAAAACATTTAGGTCAAAAACAAAAAAAATTTTAAAAACATTTTATTAGAGATTAAGTGCAAATGGAAAAAATGTTTAAAATTTTTTTAACCGATAATCAATTTTAAATATTTTTTTTTTAAAACCTTTGAAAAAAAGGGGGAAAATTTTAATTTATTTTGAAATAAAATTTGGAATTTTTTAAAACCCTTTTTTTTTTTTTTTTAATTTTTTTTTTTTTTCCCCCCGGAAAAATTTGAAAAAAAAATTTTTTTATTTTAAAAAATTTTTTTTTTTTTTTCTTTTCTTCCTTCTCAATTTTTTCCCCTTCCCCTTTTTAAAAACTTTTTTTTTTTCTCCTCTTATTTTCATTTTCTCTCATTGAACTTAATTTGGGGCCAAAACTTAAACGCCCAAACAAAACACCCAAAAAAAAAATCAACAAAAAAAACCCTTTTTGATTAAAGATGAAAATTTTAAATTCTTCGGAAAAAAAAAAAAAAACCCTTTTTTGGGAGAAAAATTCCCCGATTCCGAAATTTTCAAAGGGTCCAAAAAGAATTTTTTTAAAAAAAAACGAGGGTGCATCGTTTTTTAAAAGGAAAAGGGAAAAAAAATCAAAAAACCCCTCCGCTCAAGAAAACATTTAAAAAAGCAAAAAACAAAAGAATGTACTTTCTCTGAAACCCCCAAAAATTTAAAATTTTTTTTAAAAAGAAAAAAAGGTTGGGTTTTGTTTTTTGTGGATTTTTTCTTTCCCCCTAAGGATTTTTCTGGAATGAACTTTTTAGAACCCCTAGGGGGGATGGAACTTTTTTTTTACTCAAGTTTAGTTTTTTTGGGGGAAAAATTTTAAAAAAAATTTTATGGAAGTTTAAATCTTGCGGGAAAAGGGGAAGTTTTAATTTCCAAAAGTATTTTTATCAAACATTTTAATTTTTAGGGAAGGTGATTAAATATACACTCATAGTAAATTTGATTTAGAGATCAAACATGCCTAGGGTGATCGGGTTTTTGCTATAAAAAAAGGCTTGCAAAGGGGTTTTGGAAAAAAAAAAGCAATGACATTGTTTGGGTTTCCTAAATCATACTAAGAAAATTGTTGAATGTCATTCCAAGGAAGGGGATTCTACTTCAAGGGGCCCAAAAAAAATGCTCAAATTTCTATGCAAAATTAACAAAAAGAATGTTGGGCAAATTTTTTGAGTCATTTACAAAAATTTTGGGGGAAAAAAAAAGAAAGTTTTTTGGGTTTTTGGGGAAAAACGAGAGAAATTTTTTGTGTTTAAAAAAGGGGGGGGAAATTTTGGGGCCCCCGTCATCTTTAAACCCCTTTTAAATTTTTTAAAAAGGGGTAGGAAAAAAAATTTTTTACATATGTCCATCTTTTTTTAAAAGGTTTTTGTGGTTTGCAATGATTGGGGCACATTTTTTTTCCCCCCCAAAGGGATTTTTGGGAAAAAAAACTGTTCCTTTTTTTGGGAATTTTTTTAATACGTTCAAAAAGGAGGTTTTAAAACCCATTCAGAACCTAAATAAAGGGGGGTTTTTTTAAAAAAGAAACAAAAGGGGAAAAAAATCAATTTTTTGGGGAAAAAGGCTGGGGGGGGTGGAACAAAAGAAGTTTTTCTAAAGTTGATCTTAAAAAAAAAAAAAATTTTTTTGTTTTTAAAAAAAAAAAGTTTTTTTAAAAATAACTTTTGGATTTTTTTTTTAAGACAAAATTTTTTAGGAAGTTCTACAACGACTACTGAGGGGACTTAATCAAGGAGTTACAATTAAACAAACTTCTAATTCTTTCTTAAAAAAGAATTTTTAAAGTGATTTCCAAAATTTTCCCTTCCCCAAGGATTTTCCCAGATGAAATTTTGTTTTCGGGGAAATCAAAAAAAGTTTTTTTAATAATGTGGGGGGTTTTTTGAAAAAATTTTTCTTTAATTTAGGAAATTTGGGGATTCAGTTACTAACTCCCCTTTAAAATTTTTGGGCCCAAGATGGGGAAAAAAAAAACCCCAAAAATTTTCACAAATTTTTTAGGGGAAAAAAGCCCTTTTTTTCCAACAAATTTTTTCCCAAAATTTTTTTTTCCCCGGACTCAAAATCATCGATTGGGGTTTTTTACCAGGGGAAAAACCCTTTGTAACCCAAAAATTCCCCACCCCCCCCCTCCCATCACAAAATCTAAAAATCTTAGTTCCCTTTTAAATTTTTTTTTGAAACAAGGTTTTTTTAAAAAAAAAATTTTTTTATCTTTTTTCATTTTTTTAAGGGGGGGGATATCCCTTTTGCTTTTTTAAAAAAAAGGGGGGGGAGAAGGGAAAAAAATTTTTTTTTAGGGGAAAAAGATTCTATTAAATTATATCTTCAATGCTGCTTTTAATGATTCAAAATTTTTTTTTGGTGCTTTGATTTGAAAAAATGTTTTTATTTATCAATGCTTTATGGGGAAAATTTAATTCTTTAAAGGAATTATTTAAAAATGGGAAAAAATTTTATATTTTGTTATCTAATGGGGTTTTTTTTCATCAAAAAGGGGGGGAAAAGTTTTATGTTTGGGGGAGAATGTTAAGTTTTTTCTTTAATTTTGGGTTTTTATTTAACAAAAAGGGAAAAAGGAACGAAAAAGTTTTTAAAATAGCAAAAAAATTTTTTTAAAATTCAAGGGGGGGACAAAGCTTTTTTTAGAACCCTTTAAAAATGTTATATAAAATATTTTTGTTCTGACAGAAGGGGGTTTTCCCAAAAAATTTTTAGGGATCCGAGTTATCGTGGGGGCCTTTTAAAAAAACCCTTTTAAACCTTTTTAGTTGTTTCAATTTTTTCCCGATTTCGTTCAAATTTTATATTTGAAATTTTAATAAATTTTAAAACCTAGTTCCACGGGCAAATATTTTTGGGGGATATACTTATGTGTTTTATAAAATGGGTTTTATACAAGGGTTTTTAATTTTAAAAAAGTTTTACAAGATTTTATTCAAGATTTATTTTATAAAATGAATCTTAGGATTTACAATTTTATCCGATTTAAAAAAGGATATTTGTTTTAATTTAGGGGATCCCCAGTTAAAAAGATAAGGAAAGAGATATGGTTGTTATATCAAGATATGGTTCTACAATGTGGGGATATCTTTTAAAAAACTTGACCCAAAAGGGTTATCTAAAGAAGATCTCGGCAAACTAATTATCCAAGCTTATCCCCATCAAGAATATCACGAATGCGTCTTCCTCAACAGATCCAAATTATTTTTGAAATTTAAAAAACAAAAATAAATTAAGATTACACTTTTAAAATAGCCGTTTTTATTTCCCATAATAAAGTGTTTAATTCAAAGAAAAAGGAAATGGGAAATTTAAAACCAGAAGAAAGAAGTTGTTGAAAGAAAAAAAAAAAACACAGAAAAAGACCTACATCTTTAAGCAAATACTTTACATAAATATTTATTTAAGGAAAAATTTTTATTCCTCATTATGTTGTTGAGATTTCCTTCGTGATAAGGAATTTTGTTTTTTCATCACTTGTTAAGTGTTAGTTAGGAAGAAGCTAAAAGACTCAACAGTGAGACTTTGCCTTGAAGAGGGTTTTTTGTATACTTTAATTTTTGATAAGTGAAACACAACCGGTATAGCAACCCGGGACCCCGGCGGGAGCTGGAAGAGAGGACGACGTCGAGGCGAAAACCCTAAAAAATTTGAGCTTTAAAATTTTTTTTTATTTTTTTTACTGCACATTATTGTTCTTCATTATTGTTTTTCACGTGATTTTATTTGTCAAGAGTTTTAGTTGATTTGCAAAAAAGTGAAATTTTAAGTAATTAATCAATTTACCCCCCCTCTTGATTAATCTAATTGGGACCAACAGAGTTGCATATTGAGATGATTCGATAGATTTAGAGACTCATGGGTGTTAGTGCTCATAGTGGTAGTTCCCAATATCGTACTATGTATCATATCTATAAATGGTATGGCAGGATCATGAGCACCTCTTTGTTGTTTGATGATTAATTCAAATAATAACTTGTTGTATGATTGTTGATTTCTGCATTGATGCATGTAACTTAAGAGATGTTTGATCATGAGTGTGTGCTTGTGGATTATACGTACTGGGCATTATCTCATCCTTTAGTGATCATTTTTTTTAACTGCAAGTACAAATGATTACACCTCCTATGACGAGGACCTAGGGTCATATGTGTAGGATGGGAGCGATATAGAGTACTATTATTACTATGATGATTAGGCGAAGAAGGCAATTAAAGTTCTTAACTTTAGTATGATAAGATAGTTATTTGTTAAAATTTTAACTGTTTCTAGCTTTTATCATAATGATGTACCAAAATCATCTATAAAGTAGTTTGTAGTTTATAATGAGACTCAATTGGATCATCATGAGCGATGCTAATCAATTTATTTTAATTGTGGTTAATAGTTATTATAGCTTACATAATGTTAACTAGTTAAGATCCTTAATGTATCTTTACTTAGTAAAGACACACGGTGGGTTGTGGCTGTCGAGTCTAATTTAAAAATATATTATCTTCCTAATTCAATTTATATTAGATCTCATGCTCATCCAATACAAGTCCTTGACTTGGAATTAGAAATTTTTATTATTTATTTGGAGTCGCCACTTAACTACTGTTGGGAAAAAATTATTGAATTAGAATTAATTGAGCGGATTAGTTTTAATATGAACACTAGTTAACAAAATCCTTTTTTTTTTTTAAAAAAAAAAGAAAAGCCAGATATTCTTAAGTTAGGGGTAGTCCTATTAAAACCCTAAAGTTACCACCTTATCCTTCTAAAAAATATATTTATGTTATGATATTTTTTTAGCATGAAAGAAAACATAAAACAAGTGATTATACTAATAATAATTTGAAAATATATTTTTTATTTTTTAGAATTTCCTTATAAGGATGCCTACGTACCTATTATTCGAAATCGAATAGGTCATAGTTCGATTTTCATAAAATTCTAGTGAATTAGTTAATTTTAATTATGAAAACGTGTTAAGTTTACGTTTATCATCATTTAAATTTATTTAAGAAAAATTTAAAGCCTAAGTTTTATTTCTTAATTAAAAGAAAAAACTAAAAACCCTTAATTTTAGAAATCACCAATTTTATTTATTTATTTATTTTTATGAAAATCTTTTTTTTCTAGATGATAAAATATTTATTTATTTATTTAATAAGTCATTCATTAAATTAAGAAAATTTTAAAAGAAACACAAAAGAGAAATTCTAAACCTATTTTTTTATTAACAACAAAGGAAAACAGATTCCTAAAACATATATCTTTTATTATTTTTATTTATTTATATTTACATATATTTATTTTTTTTTTACTAATATTATCATCAATTAAAAACTAATAATAATAATGATGATGAAACCCATTAACTTAGATGCGAGTCAACACGATTTAGGTTGGGTCGGATAGGCGCGAATCGAATTGTAGCAGCTAGAAGCTCCTCGTCAGCAGCTTTCTAATTAACGATGACGTGAGGCGAGGAGTCGAGATGCTTCCTAGGTGTGAGCCGATGTAGAAATTAACCTGGTTCGTGGTGTTGATGGCAGCTAGGAACGACGTCCATGGGGGTTGCGGTATAGCGGTAGGTGTTTTTTTTTTCTAATCTTCTCCTCTCTTTTCTTTCCTTACTCTCCGATTTCCTTCTTTTCCCACACAGATTGGCTTTATTTATAGGCATGCGTGATTGGATTTGATAAGTTTAGATCTAAACCATGATCGGGATTCGTTTTTATCTTCACCCAATTTGAAAAAAAAATGATGTAAATCCCTTAAATTAGAGTCATTTTTGGGATTTATCCAGTTTTTTTTTGTGATAAATCCAAAAAGATTTGAAAAAAACTGTTTACGTTTGCTTTGATTTGCTCCGGTTTCTTCCAATTCCATTTCGCGGTTGACAGTCCGCTGAAGAAGACTATCACGTGTTGTGCACATAAACTGGATTAGCCTATTGCATGCAACTACGTGGTAGCTCGAGGGAAAAAGAAAAAAAAAATGGCATGGAGTGCCTTCTCGTGGATTCGAACCCGGGACCAACACCCTTGCACATTCCAGGCAAGCATGCGGACTAGCTGAGCTGGCCCATTTTCAGTTATTATTATACAAAAATTTATATATTAACTTAATATTTTTGGGCTAATTTTTTTGGTTATTTTGAGATTTATAAATTTAATTTAAAAACCTAAATGTATTTTATTATTATTTTCTATTACTTGCTATTTATTTATTTATTATTTTTTAAAAAAAAAAGGGCAAAAATGGGGTGTTTGAAATTACCCCTCTTTGTGTAAAGTTTTGGAAAATTTTGGCTACAAGACCACAAAAAAAAAAAAACACCATTTTTGTCTAGGACAACAAAACTATATTTAGTTGACCATCTGGATCTAAATCCACTAGGGAATAGATTAAGTAAGGAAAATGCTCCCATGAGTTAGTAATCCTAGGTTTGTAAAGGAAGAAAAATTGCTTTATACAGAAAACTGATTTAGAAAAGTAATCTCATAAGCTGACTAATCTATTTGGGAGGGAAGCGTCTTACTAGACTAACGACCTTAAAAGAGAAAATTATTTAGAAAAGTACTTTTTTGAGTTAACTAATTAATGATAGCAAGCGTCCACCTAACTTGAAATGAAAAGGCTCTTATGAGCTGACTAGTTGATAATAGGCAAACGTCTTATTAAACATGCGACCCTGGAGAGAAATATCTAGGAAAGTGACCTATTGTGAGCTAACTAACCCATAGTGAGAAGTATCCTTTTGGAAAATATATTAGGAGGCTCTTAGTGACTAACATCCCTAAGAAGGAAATTTTGTGAAAGTGCTCCTATAAGGCTAACCAATTGATAATGGGAAGCTTCTTCTTTAGGCTAGCAAACTTAAAATAGAAATGCGGCTCATCATTGGGAGCCTGAATGAATAAAAATGATTACTTAATCTTTAGATGCTTACCTGATTATTGTAGATACCAACAAAAAAACCAAACCCTCTAATCCTTCTCTGTTATCTTTGCCTGATTTTAGAGCAAAAATCTTGATGCATTTCTTCTTGCAGTTTAGCTTTTATAATTTGGTTTTAAAATCTTGGAAACATACTAGACCTACTATTCGAGAAGGGTGGGATCATAAAAAAAAATTCATTGAGTTTTATCATTCCATCATTGTTCATTATTTATTATTTCCCTATATGTGCGACAAAGGTGATAGGTAATTTTAGGAAAATGATTAAGAGTTTGTTTGATAGTGACTGGTTAGGGTAATTGACCATTTAGGGACCCCCCACTTTGGTTGTAGAGAAATGAAAATCAAACCATGAAATTGTAATGATTGTTACATTTATGAACTTTAGAAAAATTTGTTATTCTTGCCGAAGGATGGTACATCTTAAACCGCATCCACATTTATGGGGTCCCTCAACTTTAGACAGTCCATTTAGGCTAATATTAAGGCCCATCTTGATAAAGTCTTTTTTACAACATACGGACCCTTTCATAGTTTGGAGTGAACTTGCCTCTTAAATCTTATGCATTTAGGAAAACCCTTTTTTAGTACTAATTCACCTTCCTTAAAATTTCGGGGCCATATTTTTTTGTTGAATACTCGGGCTATCCTTTATTGGGGGCATTGACTATGGCATAATGTTGTGAGTCTTCTTTCATCAATTAAGTTTAGTTGATCGATCCTTTTCTTTACTCAATCAGATTCATCTAACTACATCTCTGATAGAACCCTAAAGGAGGGTATTTCGACCCTTGACCGGTTATTTTGCCTTAGTAACCATAACTAGAGAATGGGAGTAAACCCCAGTAAACGTTCAAATCGAAGTTTTGTGGGCCCATGATGGCGAACGATAAAAATCTCCCGCCAATCTTTGTAGGTGATGGTCATTTTCTCAATATTTTTGTTGGCTACTTTTAACTTCCCCATTCATTTGAGGTCAGTATGGAGTTGGTTTCTATTTTTTAAATCTTAAAATTGTTGACACTACTCCGTCATCACTTGTTGTTAAGATTGGTGCCATTATTAATGATGATTGATTGGGAGCTTTATACCCTATACCAAGCTATTATGTCCCTCTTCATGTTTTGGACTATTACCATTTGGTGGACACTGGTGTATGTGAGGCTTCAACCCATTTGGTGAAATAATCGATAGTACTAGTATAAATCTATGACCATTGGATGCCTTCGGAGTGATTGGCCTGATTAAAGTTGATTCCCTACATAGAGAAAGGCCATGGTGTGGATAGTGAATGGATCTCTTTAGGGGGGGGCGTTTATATTATTGGGGTAGACTTGGCACAAGTGACAGTGCTTAACATATTTGATACAGTTTTATTTCATTGTTAATTAATATAACCCATCTCATGATTTTTCAAGCAAGCAGTTCCGTTTATGTGAAGGCCAATACTCCCTTTGTGTATTTTCTTTCATCAGTTTATCTACCTCTTTTTGTCCACACCCCTCACAACATGGTGTCCCAAAAGATCTTTTTTAAAGTATAAACCCACTTAGTAAGAATTTTCTTGCCAAAACCCTTTTGAGTGTTCTTTGGTCATTTTTACTGGTCATTTCAAGGTATTTGCTCTCTTGGAGGAATGTCTTTATATCATGGTACCAGGGCTTGTCATCTTGGTTTTTTTAATTACCAAACAATAGGCGGGTCTATTTTAAATTTCTATTTTCAATGGTTTGAACTTCAGTTTCTCCCGTTATTTGAATCATAGTTTTAGTGTATTTTATTAGGGTAGACTTGGCATAAGTGACAGTGCTTGACATATTTGATATAGTTTGATTCCATTATCAACCAATAGTAACCTATCTCATGATTTTTCGAGCAAGCATGTGTCCATTCATGGGGAGGGCCACATACTCCTTCGCATATTTCTTTCATCAGTTTATCTGCCTCTTTTTTGTCCACATATCTCAACAACATGGTTGTCGAGTCTAATTTTTGGATTTTCCATTCCTAAACCGATCTATACTAGACCCTATGCTCATTTAATGTAGATCATCGACTTGAGTTAGGAATTTCGTTTTGTTTTGGAGTCGCCACCCAACTGTGGTTGGGAAAGATTGAATTAGGACCAATTAAGCAGATCAATCCTAATTTGGACCACTGGTCAGCGTAATTTCCTTTTTCTTTTTTCTTTTTGGAAAAAAAAAGGAAAGGGAAAACCAAAGTTTCTGAGTTTAGAGGCTAACCTATTAAAACCCTAAGGTTACCACCCTATTCTCCTAAAAATTAAAAAAAATTTAAAAATAAATCAAAAATCCGACTTTCTGGATCCGACCGGTGCCGGGTCGAGTCGAATAGGTCGAACGGGGCGAGTCGGGTCGATTGGTCACGGCGGTTGGGAGTGCTCGTTGACGGCGTTCTAGCAGCCTTTTGAAGCAATTGAGGTGTCGTTTCCTAGGTTTTCGGGGGGGGGAATCAACCCTGGTGGTGGGTTTATCTAAAAATCCCCCTGGTGGCAGTTCGGGGGTCGCGGCTTGGAAACTCCAGCGAGGCTTCATTTCCCCTCCTTTTTTTTTCACTTTTGATCTGTGTGCATGCTTTTTCCTTCATCCCCCTA
>JBBMOL010002874.1:0-20346 GCA_037954665.1 Laguncularia racemosa
AAAACCCCAATACAAAACGTTCGGAAATTCTTTTCCAGATGCCCAAACACCTAAAGTGGAAACCGCGACCCGTTGTCTATAAGCGAGACAAGAACCTTAATATAATGTGAAGACGCCACAATCGGGGATGAAAGACCAATTGAAAAGTCGGGATGAACGCCACGGAAATCAATCCGATAAGTTCAAATTAGTTCTTCAAGAACCAAGAGAGGTGCCTCTCAAAGTGTTTAATGTTCAAAGATGTAAATTCTAAAGTTGTTCTAAACCCTAGGAGCTTTTATACTAGGTTACAATTCGTGAAAAACAAGTCCAAAACGACGTAGCTTAGATAAGTTGCGTAAAAACACAAAAACAGAACAAGCTGGCCGGCAGGGGATACCGGTCGTGTACACGACCGTGTACTTTGGCAGTGTACTTTTCTATGCACATTCCGATCACATACACGACTGTGTACTTCTGGTCGTGTATCTTTCTGTGGATTTGCTTGTCTCCATACACGGCCGTGCCTTTTAACCGTGTATGATTCTGTGCAATCTTGGAATTCCTACATGGCAGTGCTTGAACATACACGCCCTCTTCAACCCGTGTCCGATGTGACTTGTATAAAAGCAAGGGTCTTCCCATGGTTGTTCCAATCCGTTCCAACTTCATGATTGCTCCAATCCTTTCCGGCTTCATGGACAACCTTTATTAACCCGTTAAGTGCTTCCTTGAATCATTTCGCTTGATTTCTTGTAATCGGTCCAGGCGGCACTTCAAGAGGATCCACATTTCTTCTTCCGGCTTGGCTCTCATAATTCCCCTCCTCTTGAAAAGATTTGTCCTCAAATTATTGCTGCATCAAAAAGGACTTAGATTAGTAACATAAAATGTGACACTTACTGGATACTAACCTGGTAAATTTTTCTTGTAAGCATTATCATTGATTTTCTCAAGCATCGGAAATGGACCGTCTCCCCTAGGGTTCAACTTGGATCTCCTCTGCAATGGAAAACTCTCCTTGAAAAAATGCACCCAAACCCAATCTCCAGGCTGAAAAATCTTGGGTCTCTGTCCTTGTTCACCCTTGAAGCGACCCTGGCATTTTGTTTTACAATCCTAATCTTTACCTGTGCATGTAGCTTTCTCACGAAATCTGCCTTAGAATCAACATCAAAACACACAAACTTGTTAACTGGCAATGGCAATAAAATAAATAGGAACCAATGGGTTAAAACCATACACAATCTCAAATGGTGAACAATGAGTAGTGCTATATAAAGCCCTATTATATGCAAACTCCACAAATGGTAGACAATCCTTCCAAGTCCTAATGTTCTTCTCTATGATTGCCCCTAACAATTGAATTAAAGTCTTGTTAACCACATCAATTTGCCCATCAATTTGTGGGTGACAAATAGTTGAAAACATCCGTTTAGTTCCCAACTTTTCCCACAATACTCTCCAAAAATGACTCAAAAATTTCTCATCTCGATCACTAACAATGCTTCTAGGTATACCATGCAGACGCACTACCTTTCTAAAGAATAAATCAACAATGTGTATAGCATCATCAGTTTTATGACAAGGAATGAAATGAACCGTTTTAAAAATCCTATCCATAACCACAAAATTAGAATCTCGACCATGCCTAGGCCTAGATAATCCTAACACAAAATCTATGGAAATGTTTATCCATGGCTTACGAGGAATGACACTATACTCATATAACCAATCTAAGAAGTCATCTAAACAAGGAATGAGATGACGATACTTTACTGTAAGGTTGTTGATGGCGCGGCAGTCAACACACATTCTCCATGTCCCATCCTTCTTAGGCACCAAAATCACAGGCACTGCACATGGACTCATGCCTGCTCTCACGTATCCCTTCTCCATTAACTCATCTACCTGCCTTTGGAGTTCCTTCGGAAAGACATTTTCAAAATCCTGCATAAGAGATTCAACCACACTAGGCAAAGCATTAGATAATTCGTTAGTAGTCAAACATGTTTCTTTAAAAACCAGCAACAACATAGGTTGCCTCGTCACTAACGCTCTCCTTACTACACTCGCTCTTGCCACACAACTCTCCTTTTGCAAGGCTGCCCTCTCCTTTTCACTCACCACCAAAGTTGATTCCCCTTTAACTTGGCCTCTCACACTCTTTCGAGCCTTCCTCTCCTTTTCCTTTTGATCTTGACTTTTATATTCCTTTTTCTTCTCATTGTCTTTTGCTCTCTCACTCTCATTCTGCTTTTCACTCACCTCATGTTTTGCAAAAGACTGTTGTAGCTGCAACTGGTCCTCATATACTTGTTTAGGTGTTAACGGTTTAAGATTAAAGCTTTTCCCTTGGTGAAAAAGCGTATACTTGTTAGAAAAGCCATCATGAACAACCTTTCTATCAAATTGCCATGGCCTCCCCAACAACACATGACTTGCTTGCATTGGCACTACATCACATAACACTTCATCCTCATACCTTCCAATGCAAAAACCAATCAAGGCTTGCTTACTCACCTTAGTCTCACCACTATCATTCAACCACTGCAATTTATATGGACTAGGGTGTCTAACAGTTTTGAGCCCTAGCCTCTCAACAATAAAATTACTCACAACATTGGTGCAACTCCCTCCATTAATGATCAAACTACAAATGTGATCTCCTAGATAACATCTAGTATGAAATATATTCTCTCTTTGCACCTCTTCTTCTTCCTTCACCTGCACATTTAAATCTCACTTCACTACTGCTACTAGCCTTCCCATTGCAGGCTCCTCATCATCACTAGCATCCTCTAATGGAGGCATATCATCTTCTTCATTATCCCCCTCAGTCTCATACTCTCCATCATCACGCTAAATCATCACACGCCTCTTTGGACATTGACTAGCAATATGGCCTCTACCTTGGCATTTAAAACATCTAATGTCACGATTTCTAGAAGTAGAAGATTCAGGGTTACCTTGATTACCAGGAGTAGAACCCGCTTGCCTCAGCTCCCCTATTAGTTTGGTGGGTAAAGGCTTTTCTTCTTTCTTCCATTGGTTGGTCTTCCAAGTAGATGAACCATTACCCTGTTGCAACCGTGCATTACTACTACCTCTCCTCTTGTGCTGGTTCTCAACCTTTATAGCCATGTGAACCATATCCTCCAATTCTACATAATGCTGCAATTCAACCACATTTTGGATTTCTCTATTCAACCTCGCAAGAAACTTAGCCATTGTAGCCTCTCTATCCTCCTCTACATTCGCCCTAATCATAGTGACTTCCATCTCCTTGAAATACTCATCTACACTTCGGCTTCCCTGCCTCAGAGTTTGCAACTTGTTGTGCAATTCACGATAGTAATACGCAGGCACAAACCGCTTCTTCATCACTCTTTTCATCTCTTCCCAAGACTCAATAGGTGGCTCGCCACTCCTTCTCCGATTCAACATTAATTGATCCCACCACACTATAGCATAATCGGAAAACTCAATGGCAGCAAGTTTTACTTTCTTTCTCCCACTATAGTTGTGACAATCAAACACCATCTCTACCTTCTTCTCCCACTCTAAATACGCCTCGGGATCATTCTTCCCTTGGAAAGGAGGAATCTTCATCTTTATGCTACTCAATTGATCATCCTCTCTATTCCTATCTCCTCTATCTTCCCAATCCCTAGTTCCTCTATTTCGACCACTATATCCTCTATAACTCCCGACATAAGGCTCATTAAAGTCATCATCCGACATTTCATCTCCACCCCTCGGTACTCTGCTAGAACGACTCTCCCTCTTACGCCCTTGGAATACGTTTGTGGATTGCTTTAGTCTTTGCTCTACCGTCTCATGAATTTGTTCCATTCCCTCTTGGAACATCCTCTTCATTTCTCCCCTCAATGCCTCAATTACTAACCTAGCATCAAACCTTCCCCTCTCACCTTCAGGAGAATGTTGTCTCGACATAGTCCCTGCAGAAAAGATTAGTACTAACATAAATATATATATAATTAAACCTCATGATACACTCCCTTACGTGTTTCGCTCAAATGATGATATCACACAGTCACTCGTGTATTCTCACAAACAATGCTGATATCAACTCGCCAACTTCCTCTTCTCAATTCTCTTGGAACTAACCCGAACTACACCAATTCCCTTCCGTAGAATTCAAAACAACTCTAGGGTTCGTAAATTTTTCCTCTATTTTTCTATCCGATTTTTTTTTTTGTCTTGGTTGTTGCTCTTGATCACGTTTTTTCTTTTCTCTTCTTTTTTTCTTTTGTTGTGATTTTTACTCTTTTTTTTTTTTAACAATTGCCTAGTCGATATTACACTATCAAAAGACAATCAATACTACGATATTGAATACGATAATTGATATGAACGATTGGAGTTAGGGTTTTTGATATTACCTTCCTCAACCGAACTTGATGTTTTGACAAACCTAAGCTCTGATACCAAACTGATACGAACCACGCCAACCCGTGATGAAACCCAATACCAATACGTTCGGAAATTCGTTACCTAAGACGCCTAAACACCTAAAGTGGAAACCGCGACTCGTTGTCTATAAGCGAGACAAGAACCTTGGTATAATGTGAAGACGCCACAATCGGGGATGAAAGACCGATTGATAAGTCGGGATGAACGCCACGGAAATCAATCCTATAAGTTCAAATTAGTTCTTGAAGAACCAAGAGAGGTGCCTCTCAAAAGTGTTTAATGTTCAAAGATGTAAATTCTAAGTTGTTCTAAACCCTAGGATCTTTTATACTAGGGTTACAATTCGTGAAAAACAAGTCCAAAACGACGTAGCTTAGATAAGTTGCATAAAAACACGAAAACAGAACAAGCTGGTCGGTAGGGGATACACGGTCGTGTACACGACCGTGTACTTTGGCCGTGTACTTTCTATGCACATTCCGGTCACATACACGACCGTGTACTTCTGGTCGTGTATCTTTCTGTGGATTTGCTTGTCTCCATACACGGCCGTGCCTTTTAGCCGTGTATCTAGTCGTGTACGATTCTGTGCAATCTTGGAATTCCTACACGACCGTTCCTTGAACATACACACCCTCTTCAACCCATGTCCGGTGTGACTTGTATAAAAGCAAGGGTCTTCCCATGGTTGTTCCAATCCGTTCCAACTTCATGATTGCTCCAATCCTTTTCGGCTTCATGGACAACCTTTATCAACTCGTTATGTGCTTCCTTGAATCGTTTCGCTTGATTTCTTATGATCGGTCCAGGCGGCACTTCAAGAGGATCCACATTTCTTCTTTTGGCTTGGCTCTCATCATGGATCTCATCATCTATCTTCCCAATCCCTAGTTCCTCTATTCTGACCACTATAACCTCTATAACTCCCGACAGAAGGCTCATCAAATTCATCATCCGACAATTCATCTCTACCCCTTCGTACTCTCCTAGAACAACTCTCCCTCTTACGTCCTTGGAAGACGTTTTTAGATTGCTCTAGTCTTTGCTCTACCGTCTCATGAATTTGTTCCATCCCCTCCTAAAACATTCTCTTCATCTCACCCCTCAACGCCTCAATCACTAACCTAGCATCAAACCTTCCCCTCTCACTTTCAGGAGAATATTGCCTCGACATAGTTCCTGCAGAAAAGATTAGTATTAACACAAATATATATATGATCAAGCCTCACGATACACTCCCTTATGTGTTTCGCTCAAATGATGATATCACACAGTCACTCGTGTATTCTCACAAACAATGATGATATCAACTCGCTAATTCCTCTTCTCAATTCTCTTGGAACTAACCCAAACTACACCAATTCCCTTCCGTAGAATTCAAAACAACTCTAGGGTTCGTAAATTTCCTCTTTTTCTTTCCGAATTTTTTTTTGTGTGTCTTTGTTGTTGCTCTTGATCACGCTCCTTTTTTTGTGTCGTGATTCTTCTTTTTTTTTTGTAACAAAATTGAATAGTAGGTACTACACTTTCAATAAACAATTAATACTATGAAATTGAATACTAACAATTGATATGAACGATTGGAGTTAGGGTTTTGATGTTACCTTCCTCAAACTGAACTGATGTTTAACAAACCTAAGCTCTGATACCAAACTGATACGAGATCAGTTTGATCGGATTCCTAACTGATATGAACCACGCCAAGTGTGACGAAACCCAATACCAATACGTTCGGAATTCGTTACCTAAGATGCCAAACACCCTCAAGTGGAAACCGCGACCCGTTGTCTATAAGCGAGACAAGAACCTTGGTATAATATGAAGACGCCACAATTAGGATGAAAGACCGATTGATAAGTCGGGATGAACGCCACGGAAATAAAATCCGATAAGTTCTAGATTAGTTCTTTAAAGAACCAAGAGAGGAATTCTCTCAAAAGTGTTTTCAAACTTTCAATGTTGTATGTTCTATATTCTAACCCTAGGAGCTTTATATTTGGGTTTACAATTCGTAACAATAAAGCCCAAAATGACATAACTTAGATAAGTTGCGTAAAAATCAACAAAACAAGCATGTAGGCCGGCGATGTAGACATGAAGGCCGATGGCCTTGGAGCCGGCCTTGAGCCGGTGTTGAAAATATACGCGACCGGCGTTGGAGATGTACACGACCGTGTACTTCTAGCCGTGTATCTTTCTGTGGAAATCTTGCCAATGTACACGACCGTGTACTTCTAGTCGTGTATCTTTCTGTGGAAATCTTGACAACATACACGGCCGTACCTTTAAACCGTGTATACGACCGTGTATGATTCTGTGTAACCTCCAGACTCCTACACGGCCGTGCCTTGTAAAGACACGCCCTCTTCAACCCGTATCCGTTATGACTTGTATAAGAGCAAGGGCATTCCCATGGTTGTTCCAATCTATTCCAGCTTCATGATTGCTCCAATCCTTTCCGACTTCATGGACATCCTTTATCAACCCGTTAAGTGCATCCTTGAATCGTTTCGCTCGATTTCTTGTGATTGGTCCAGGTGGCACTTCAAGAGGATCCACATTCCATCTTCTAGCTTGGCTCCCATCATGGATCTCATCAGTTGGTCCCAATTAGATTAATCAAGAGGGGGGGTGAATTGATTAATTACATAAAATTTCAATTTTTGTAAATCATTCAAAAACTCTTGACTAATAGAATGACATGAATAACAAAAATGAAGAATAATAATGTGCAATAAATAAAATGACTAGAGAAGAATAGAATGCTCAGAGATTTATAGAGGTTCCGCCTCGAGCGTCAGTCCTCTCTTCCAGCTCCACGTCGAGGTCTCGGTTGTCTATACCGGTTATGTTTCACTATATCAAACAAATTGAAAGTGTACAAAATAAGCCTCTTCAAGGCAAAGTCTCACTGCTGAGTCTTTCTAGCTTCATCATTAAGCTAATCACTCAAACTACAGTGATGAAACAACTATCAATTCCTTATACAAGAAAGGAATTACAATAACAATGAGGAATATCAAATTTCCTCTGTAAATTAGATCACATGTATATGTAAAAAATTTGCGCTTGAAGATGTATGAGCCTTTTATTTTCCGTGTGTTTTTTTTTTTCTCTGAAGAACGTTCTCTCTCTTTTTTATTTGAACTGAACACTCCTTTTGTGAGGAGAACATAAAGGTTACTTTTGAGAATGTAACGTTCATGAAGTTCCACGTGACAAGCTTGAATTTATTTTTGAAATTTTGTATTTCAAAAATAAGTTGAATCTGTTGGAGAGGATCTGCATTCCGTGATATTTTTTATGAGGATAAGCTTGGATAAATCAGTTTGACTGAGATCTTCTTTGGAGATATTCCTTGGATCAAGTTTGTTGAAGATATCCCTCACATTATGGAACCTTATCTTGATATCCCATATATTGTGGAACCATATCTTCATGTAACAACCATATTTCTTATCCTTATCTTTGTAACTGCTGAATCTCCCAAAATATAGCACAAATATCTAGATTTAAATCTTGATAGAACTTGTAAATCTTATATGATCTCACTTTATCATAAAATAAAATCTTTGAATAAAATCTTGTAAAACTTTATGTAAATTAAAAAATCCTATGATATAAAATCCAACTTTAGTAAAACACATCAAGTATATTACCTAAATATACTTGACACGTGGAGTTAGGCCTTCAAATTTATTAAAAACTATCGATATAAAAATTAGAACGAAATCTGGAAAAAATTCATGACAGGCATGGAAGGTTCTGAAAGTGCTTCTAAAGCAAACCTGTTAACTGTCCTCCTGTTATGAAGGTTCTAAAAGTGCTTCTGAAATAAACCTGTCAATTGTTCTCCTGTTGTAAAGGTTCTGAAAGTGCTTCTGAAAGGTTAACACGAGAACTACGGATACACTCCACAACTTCTGAAATACCTTCTGTCAGAACAAAACAGTCTGTATAACACTGTTGAAGATTCTGAACAAGCTTCTATCTCTTTGTTCATTTTAGAAAAATTCACTTATTATCTTCTGAAACAACTTCTGACGAGCTCAAACATACGTTACACATTAATCCTCTTTTGTTAACATCAAAACTAAATTAGAGAACTTAACATTCTCCCCCTTTTTGATGATAACAAAACACCATTAAATAAAAAAAATAGAAACAACTTTGATGTTCAAGCAAACATATATTCATAACATTCGAATCCACAACAGAAAAGCATCATAAACACAATAGAATCATTAATAAGCAGCATTGATCATAAGAACAATAGAACCATTCTCCCCCTTTTTGTTAACAGCAAAAGGGATAACTCCCCCTTAATCGATGCATAAAAGATAAAAGAAGTCTTTTACAACTTGTTTTTAAAACAAAAAATTAAGACAAGAACTAAGATTTTCTGGATCTTGTAACTCGAGAGGTAGAGGAAGTGGTGGAAGGTTTGGTAGAGGAAGGTTTTTCTGGTGAAGTATCCAAGTTGATGATATGTGCGCTAGAGCGAACATAATCTGGAAATTTGGTGGATAAGAACATCTTGATTTCTCCATGAAGACTTGTAACAGATTGGGATGTTTTATTCGTCTTGGAGTTCAAAGTCTTGAAAGAGTTAGTGACTGAATCTCCTATCTTCCTCACTTGAGAGACAAACTTGTCAAAAGCAATCACATTGTTAGATAGATCTTGCTTGACTCTCGCATTAAACTCATCATAGAGAATTCTATAGTGATGGAGATTAGTAAGCATTTTCTCAGAATTTTTCTTAATGTCAGAAAGAATATCAGAAGTTTGTTTAACTTGTAACTCCATTGCTTCTAGTCTCCTAAGATTAGACCGTTGAAGAACTGAAACTTCATCTGTCAAAGCTGTCTTAACTAAATCTGATAGCTCATGTTTCAAAGCTTCTCGCATAACATTCTTCATTTGTTCTAGATCAACATTAGATGTAGCTTCTTTTCTTCCACTCTTCCCAGCCTCATCATCATATGGTTGCTTTCTATAATCTGTTCCAAACTCTGTTATAGGTTTTGAATTAGGTTCTGAGCCTCCTTCTTAAGCAGGTATCGAAGAAGTTCCAAAAGGAACAATTCTTTTCATATGCCTTTGATGGACAAAATGTGCACCATCATTCGCATACCACAAACAATATTTAACAAAGATCGACATATGATGAAAAACTTCTTTACCTATCCTCTTTAACTTAATAGGTTCAGAAGAGCTGGTAGGCAAAACAATTCCTTTAAACACAAACAACCGCATGAGTACATTCCCAAATACCAAACTTTCTTTATTTCTCCATATTTGATCAATGAATTTAGAAGCCATGTCCACATTCTTTCTATTAATTATCGCATAGATAATTTGAGCATGTTCTATGGACATTGAAGTAGAACTGCCCTTCCTTGGACATATACATTCAACAATAATCTTGTGTATGATTCGAGGAAACAACTCGAAATCAATAACCATTGCTTCTTTTCCATAATCCATTTGTAAGCCTCCATTAATAGTGGAAAAAAGATCATTCCTAGGCATGTTTGTAATCTCTACATCATCATTTACATCATGTAAGTGTAGACATTTAATTACATCTACCCTAGAAATTGTATTGTCTTGATCACATACCCTGGAAACTAAAACATTCCCTTCCGAAAGACTTAAACTTCCATAAAATTCTTTCACACACTCGCCATAAACTAGAACTTGAGTAGAGTAAAGTTCCATGTATCCTATGGGTTCTAAAAGTTCATTCCAGTAAAATCCATTACTTGTAAAGAAATTAAAATCCACAAAACTACAAGAACACACCTCGTTTTTCTTCCTACAAAGAGATTTTGAAATTAAGGGTTTCAGACTTGGTACATTCCTTTGTTTTGTTTGCTTCTTGGCTGTTTTCTTAGGCAGAGAGGTTTCTTGAGTAACCTTTTCTTTCCCTTTTGAAGACGATGCAACCTATTTTCTTTTGGAAATTTTCTTGGAACCAATGATAGATTCGGAGTCAGGGGAACTTGGATTCTCCTCCATTGAATGTTCTTGAGGTTTTTCCGAAGAATTTGAAGATTCATCATGAATCACTAAAGGCTTGTTGGAGGGTTTTGTTTTGAAGGATTTTTGTTTGAGACGTTCTGAAGATTTAGGCGCCATTGGAGTCATAATGAGAGAGAAGGAAAATAGAGAGAGAGAGAGAGAGAGCAGATTGCGAGGGAAAAAAAATTAAAGAAGAAGGAAACGGATGAAGAGAAAGAATATATATATTTATATATTATATGAATAAAGATTTTCAAATATTGAAAATTTCGGGAAAAAAAAATCGAAAAGGGTTATAAATTCCTAATTCATTTCTAATAAATTCAAATTTTACCTTTTCAAGAGGTTTAGTAAAAATGTCTGCAAATTGATTATCGGTTAGCACAAATTCAACATTTATATCTCCATTAAGCACATGATCTCTAATAAAATGATGTATAATTTCTATATACTTTGACCTAGAATGATGCAATGGATTTTTTGTCAAATTTACTGCACTCGTGTTATCACATTTAATTGGCACAGTTTTAAAATTTATTCCATAATCATTCAATTGTTGTTTTATCAACAAAACTTGTGCACAACAATTACCAATAGAAACATATTCAGCTTCAACTGTAGATAGAGCAACAGAATTTTGTTTTTTTGAAGACCAAGAAATTAAATTAATTTATCACCTAGGAATTGATAAGTACCAGATGTGCTTTTTCTATCAACTTTACAACCAGCATAGTCTGCATCAGAATAGCCTATTAAATCAAAATTCTGATTTTTAGGATCCTAGATGCCCAAATTTGAAGTATTAACTAGGTATTTGAAAATTCGCTTTACAACTGATAAATGAATTTATGATGGTGCAGCTTGAAATCTAGCACATAAACACACACTGAACAAAATATCAGGTCTTGATGCAGTCAAGTACAATAAAGAACCTATAAGGCTCCTATAAAGTTTCTCACTTACCTTCTGTCCATTTGAGTCAGAGTCTAACCTTGTTGAATTACTCATAGGTGTTGTAACCATTTTGCAGCCATCATATCCAAATTTCTTCAATATTTGTTTTGTGTATTTTTCTTGATGAACAAAGATTCCTTCTTTTGTTTGTTCTATTTGAAGCCCCAAAAAGAATGTAAATTCTCCCATCATTGACATTTCAAATTCTGCCTGCATGGTCTCAGCAAATTCTTGACACAACAATTCTTTATTAGATCCAAAGATAATATCATCCACATATAGTTGTATAACCAAGATATCATTATCAAAAGTTTTCAAGAATAAAGTAATGTCAACTTTTCCTCTATGAAAACCTTTAGAGATAAAAAAACATACTCAATCTTTCATACCAAGCTCTTAGAGCTTGTTTGAAACCATATAGCGCTTTATTTAATTTAAAACATAATCTGATTTGAAAGGATCTTCAAAACCAGGTGGTTGTTCTACATAAACTTCTTCCTTTATAAAACCATTTAAAAATGCACTTTTTACATCCATTTGAAAAACTTTAAAATCTTTATAAGATGCATATGCAAGCATCAACCATATTGCTTCTAGTCTAGCAATAGGTGCATATGTTTCATCAAAATCTATTCCTTCTTCTTGTGAATAACCTTTAGTTACTAATCTTGCTTTATTTCTTATAATTTTACTGTCTTCATCTAATTTATTTTTAAACACCCATTTAGTTCCAATTATAGACTTTCCTCTAAGTCTAGAAACTAAGTTCCATACATTGTTTCTTTGAAATTGATTTAATTCTTCTTGCATAGAGATAATCAAATTATCATCATTTAAAGCTTCTTCCATATTACTAAGATCAATTTCAGATAACAACACAAAATGATTTTCCAGATTTTGTAAATTAGCTCTTGTTTTAACACTAGATTAAACATTACCTATTATTTGATCAGAAGGATGTGCAGACTTATACCTCTAAGTTTTAGAAGCCTCTTGTTCAGATCTTACAACTTCTGAAGTACCTTCTGTATTTGCCTCTAAAATAGGTTCTAGATGACCAGATCCTCGAATGTTAACAGCAGGTGCTTCTGACTTAGGTTCTGAATCAACTTCTACTTTAGGATTGGAGTCCTTTTCTTCATCAGAATCAACATCCTTTAAATCCTCAATAAATTTAACATTTATTAATTCTTCAATAGTTTTTGATGATTTATTGAAAACACGATAAGCACGACTATTTGGAGAATATCCTAAGAAAATAGCTTCTTCAGATCTTTCATCAAACTTACCAAGGTTGAGAGGATTCTTTTTCACAAAACATTTAGATCCAAAGATATGAAAATATGAAATGTTAGGTTTCTTACCTCAAAACATTTCATAAGCAGTCTTTAATGTCATGGGTCGAATGAAAACTCTATTGATGATATAGCAAGCTGTAGAAACTGCTTCTGCCCAAAAATACTTAGCAATGCCACTTTCATTTAACATAGATCTAGTCATCTCTTGTAAAGTTCTATCTTGCGTTCCACTACTCCATTTTGTTGAGGAGTGTATGGAGCTGGGAAATTGTGAGATATACCATGTTCTTCACAAAAATTTAAAAAACTTGCATTTTGAAATACTGTTCCATGATCAGTTCGAAGACTAATTATGGAAACTCCCTTTTCATTTTGTATTTGTTTTGCAAATTTTTGAAAAGAATCAAAGGTATCTCTTTTGTGTCACAAGAATATAACCCAAGTGTATCTTGAAAAATCATCAACAATAACAAGTCCATATTTGCTTCCACCTATGCTTAAGACTCTAGTAGGTCCAAAAAGATCAAGATGCAATAATTCAAGTGGTCTCTTAGTTGAGATTACATTTTTACTTTTATGAGAGATAGAAACCATTTTATTCTTTAAGCAAGTATCACATTTCATATCTTGTTTAATATTTATCTTAGGTAATCCTTTAATAATATCCTTTTTAGATAATTTTTCTAAATGATTAAAATTAACGTGTCCTAGTCGTTTATGCCAAGCAAAAACATGATCATTTAAGGAAATTAAACAACAAGCATTATCAATTTCAGCTGGTTTTATGAGATAGATATTTCTTTTCCTAATTCCTTCAAATAATCTTTCATCATTTTCATTAAAAGCATAGCACTTGTCTTGATAAAAAATCATTCTATAACCTTTATCACATAACTTACTAATACTAAGTAGATTATGTTTTAAGCCTTGCACAAGATATACATTTTCAATGAGAAAAGAAGGCATACCAATCATTCCAGTCGCAATTATTTTACCTTTACTATCATCTCCAAACTTTACATATCCTTTTTCTTCCCAAGTTATGCTATTGAACAATGAAGCATCTCCAATCATATGTCTAGAACATCCACTATCTAAATACCATGTTCCTCTTATTTTAGCTTCATGATCCTGTACAAATAAAAAGAATTAAGTCCTTTTAGGAACCCAAGCAAGTTTGGGCCCTTTAAAAGATAAGCTCATTTGATTTCTTCGATTTACTTGTTGACTACTGAGCTTATTTCTCTTATAATAGAAAATTTTTTAATATGACCAAATTTATTACAGAAGAAACATGCATAAGAATTAGTATTTCTATACCTGTCATTTACCTATTTCTTGAAATTCTGGTTTGTATGACTTATGTTATACCTTCTGGTATTGCTTCTGTAGTACCCATTGTGTAGATACCTCTTGTCAGAATAACTTTTGTAAAAGTCTCTGGTATTTCTTCTTTTAACATTATTTGTATTCGAAATGTACTTTTTGCTGTTGGATTCATCACTTAAGACTTGTTTAGCCTTAACAAAAATTGTATTTTGATTCGATTTTGAACTCGAACCATGCTCTTATCCTAATCCATGTTTTTCATTTGAGACTCTTTGTGAAGAAATTAACATGGTCAATTTGTTGTCACTTTCATCAAATTTCTTAAAGGTAGTTTTCAATGACTTAGATAGATCATCAATCTTTACCTTCATGTCACTTGTTTCTACTTCAAGTAGATGATTTTCTATTCTTAATTTTTCAATACTCACATGCATGGATTCATTTTCTTGTTTCAGGATATCATTTTCATCCGCAAGTAAAGTATTTGTTTACTTTACTGCTTCCTTTTCATTCTTAAGAGCTTTTATTTCGTTTTCATACTTAGCTAATCTTGTATCAGCCCTTTTTAGTGCCTTTAATAGCTTACTCATTTCTACTAGCATGTCAGTATCAGTTACATCTTCATTAGATTCAGAGTGTACCTTAGAACTAGCCATTAGACAAAGATTTGCCTTATCCTCTTCATCTTCTGAATCTTCTAAATTTGTTTCTATATCCTCTAAATCACTCTACGTTGCTAGCATTGCACAACTTTTCTTTTTATAATTTTCCATTTTCTTGATCAGTGTTGGACATTCATATTTGATGTGTCCTGGCTTTTTGCATTCATAACATTGAATCTCCCTTTTCTCTTTCTTATTTTCTTTCTCCTTGTAAGCTTTTCTTGCATCATTATGCTTATATTAAGTACTTTTCTTGAAAACACTAAATTTCTTACCTCTTTGCTTCTTGAGCAACCCGTTGAGTCTATGTGCTAGAAGACTGATGTCCTCTTCTTTCTCATCATCGCTATCATTTGTTTCAGTTTCATTTTGCTTTATTTCCTTGACTTTAAATGCAATTCCTTTGGTGCCGTCTTCTCCTCTTTGCGTGGTTTTTATGTGTAACTCATATGCCATGAGCTTTTCTCTCAATTGACTGAGAGTTAGCTTGTTTAGGTCTTGAGCTTCTTCTATAGCAGTTTTCTTTGCATCCCAAGATGGTGGCAATATCCTCAGCATTTTCCTCACATGATCTAGATCTAGAAGTTTCTTTCCAAGTGATGTAAGCTCATTTGTAATAGCTGTAAACCTGTTAAAAGCAACTTTGACATCTTCATTAGACTTAAACTTAAATAATTCATACTGTTGAATTAAGGCATTTATCTTGGTTTCCTTGATGGTATCAGTCCCTTCATATGTATCGGATAGGATATCCTAAATCTCCTTTACACTTGCATACGATGATATCTAATGAGAGCCATGATGGGAGCCAAGTTAGAAGATGGAATGTGGATCCTCTTGAAGTGCTACCTGGACCGATCACAAGAACTCGAGCGAAACGATTCAAGGAAGCACTTAACGGGTTGATAAAGGATGTCCACAAAGCCGGAAAGGATTGGAGCAATCATGAAGTTGGAAAGGATTGGAACAACCATGGGAATGCCCTTGCTCTTGTACAAGTCATAACGGATACGGGTTGAAGAGGGCGTGTCTTTACAAGGCATGACCGTATAGGAGTCTGGAGGTTACACAGAATCATACACGATCGTATAAACGGTTCAAAGGAACGGCCCTGTATAGTGTCAAGAATATCCATAGAAAGATACACATCTAGAAGGCACGACCATGTATATGCTTTATGCCAGCTCCAACGCCGCCGGCCTTTAAGTCCCTGTGTTGTTATTTTTTCGCAACTTAATGATGTTATGTCATTTTGGGCTTTTATTATTACAAATTGTAAACCCTACTATAAAGCTCCTAGGGTTTAGAACAGATAGAACATAGAATATACAACATATAAGTTTGAAAACACTTTTGAGAGAATTCCTCTCTTGGTTCTTTAAAGAACTGCTCTAGAACTTATCGGATTTTCTTCCATGGCATTCATCCCGACTTATCAATCGGTCTTTTATCCCGATTGTGGCGTCTTCATATTATACCAAGGTTCTTGCCTCACTTATAGGCAACAGGTCGCGGTTTCCACTCGATTGTTTGGCATCTTGGGTAGCGATTCCGAACGTATTAGTATTGGGTTTCATCACATGTTGGCGTGGTTCGTATCAGTTTGGTATCAGAGCCTAGGTTTGTTAAACCATCAGTTCAGTTTGAGGAAGGTAACATCAAAACCCTAACTCCAATCGTTCATATCAATTGTTCATATAAAGTTCATAGTGTTAATTGTCTATTGAAAAGTGTAGTGCCTCCTATTCAATTTTGTTACAAAAAAAAAAAATTCACGAAAAAAGAAGGAACGTGATTAAGAGCAACAAAAAAAAAAATCGGAGAGAAAAAGAGGAAAATTTCGAGCCCTAGAGTTGTTTTGAATTCTACGGAAGGGAATTAGTGTAGTTTAGGTTAGTTCCAAGAGAATTGAGAAGAGGAATTGGTGAGTTGATATCATCATTGCTTGTGAGAATACACGAGTGACTATGTGTTATCATCTTTAGAGTGTAACACGTAAGGGAGTGTATCGTGAGGCATAATTATATATATTTGTGTTAGTACTAATCTTTTCTGTAGGAACTATGTCGAGGCAACATTCTCCTGAAGGTGAGAAGGGAAGGTTTGATGCTAGGTTAGTGATTAAGGCGTTGAGGGGTGAGATGAAGAGGATGCTTCAGGAGGGGATGGAACAAATTCATGAGACGGTGGAGCAAAAACTAGAGCAATCTAAAAACGTCTTCCAAGGGCGTAAGAGGGAGAGTTGTTCTAGGAGAGTACAAAGGGGTGGAGATGAAATGTCGGATGATGAATTTGATGAACCTTCTATCGGGAGTTATAGAGGTTATAGTGGTAGGAATAGAGGAACTAGGGATTGGGAAGATAGAGGAGATAGGAATAGAGAGGATAATCAACTGAGTAGTATAAAGATGAAGATTCCTCCTTTCCAAGGGAAGAATGATCCCGAGGCGTACTTAGAGTGGGAGAAGAAGGTAGAGATGGTGTTTGATTGTCACAACTATAGTGGGAGAAAGAAAGTGAAACTTGTTGCCATTGAATTTTCGGATTATGCCAGTGTGGTGGGATCAACTGATGTTGAATCGAAGAAGGAATGGCGAACAACCTATTGAGTCTTAGGAAGAGATGAAGAGGGTGATGAAGAAGCGGTTTGTGCCTGCGTATTACTATCGTAAATTACACAACAAATTGCAAACACTTAAGCAGGGAAGCTGAAGTGTGGATGAGTATCTCAAGGAGATGGAGGTCACTATGATTAGGGCAAATGTAGAGGAGGATAAAGAGGCTACCATGGCTAGGTTTCTTGCTGGATTGAATAAAGAAATTCGAAATGTCATGGAATTGCAGCATTATGTAGAACTGGAAGATATGGTTCATATGGCTATAAAGGTTGAGAACCAACACAGGAGGAAAGGTAGTAGTACTGCACGGTTTCAATAGGGTGCTGGTTCAGCCGCCTGGAAGACTAACCAATGGAAGAAGGAAGAAAAGCCTTTACCCACCAAACCAAAAGGAGAGCAGAGGCAAGCGGGTTCCACTCCTAGTAACCAAGGTAAACCTAATTCTTCTACTCCTAGAAATCGTGACATTAGATGTTTTAAATGCCAAGGTAGAGGCCATATTGCTAGTCAATGTCCGAATAGGCGTGTGATGATTCTGCTTGATGATGGTGAGTATGAGATTGAGGGGGATAGTGAAGAGGATGATATGCCTCCATTAGATGACACTAGTGATGACGAGGAGCCTGCAGTAAGGAAGTTAGTGGCAGTAGTGAAGCGAGCTTTGAATGTGCAGGTGAAGGAAGAAGAGGAGGTGTAACGAGAGAATATCTTTCATACTAGATGTTATCTAGGTGATCATATTTGCAGTTTCATCATTGATGGAGGAAGTTGCACTACTGTGGTGAGTAATTTTATTGTCGAGAGGCTGGGACTCAAGACTACTAAACACCCTAGTCCATATAAATTGCAGTAGCTGAATGATAGTGGTGAGACTAAGGTGAGTAAGCAAGCCTTGATTGCTTTTCGCATCGGTAGGTATGAGGGTGAGGTGTTATGTGATGTAGTACCGATGCAAGCGTGTCATGTGTTGTTAGGGAGGCCATGGCCATTTGATAGGAAGGTTGTTCATGATGGCTTTTCTAACAAGTATACGCTTGTTCACCAAGGGAAAAGCTTTAATCTTAAACCTTTAACACCTAAATAGGTGTATGAGGATCAGTTGCAGCTACAATAGTCTTTTGCAAAATATAAGGTGAGTGAAAAACAGAGGGAGAGTGAGAGAGCAAGAGACGGCGAGAAAGAAAAGGAACACAAAAGTCGATATCAAAAGGAAAAAGAGAGAAAGGCTGGAAAGAGTGTGAGAGACCAAGTTGAAGGGGGATCAACTTTGGTGGTGAGTGAAAAGGAGAGTGCAGCCTTGCAAAAGGAGAGTTGTGTGGCAAGAGCGAGTGTAATGAGGAGAGCGTTAGTGATGAAGCAACCTATGTTGTTGCTGGTTTTTAAGGAAACTTGTTTGAATACTAATGAACCATTTAACTCTTTGCCTAATGTGGTTGTGTCTATTGTGCAGGACTTTGAAGATGTCTTCCCTGAGGAGATTCCAAAGGGATTACCACCTATTTGTGGTATTGAGCACCAAATTGACCTTGTACCCGGAGCATTGATTCCAAACAAACCAGCTTATAGGAGCAATCCAGAGGAGACAAAGGAACTCCAAAGGCATGTCAATGAATTAATGGAGAAGGGGTACGTGAGAGAAAGCATGAGTCCATGTGCAGTGCCTGTGATTTTGGTGCCTAAAAAGGATGGGTCATGGAGAATGTGTGTTGACTGCCGCGCCATCAACAACATCACGGTAAAGTATCGTCATCCCATTCCTCGCTTAGATGACATGTTAGATGAGTTACATGGGTCTAGTGTCTTTTCGAAAATTGATCTAAAAAGCGGATATCACCAAATTAGAATGAAAGAGGGTGATGAATGGAAAACCACATTTAAGACAAAATATGGTTTGTATGAGTGGTTAGTAATGCCTTTCGGTTTAACTAATGCACCTAGTACTTTTATGAGACTTATGAACCATATTTTGAGGACTTTTTTTGGAAAATTTGTGGTTGTCTATTTTGATGATATCCTCATTTACAGCAAGAGTTTGGAAGACCATATATCTCACTTGAGGGATGTTTTAAAAGTGCTTCGAAAGGAGCAATTATATGCTAACCTCAAGAAGTGTACTTTTTGTACAGACAAACTTGTGTTTCTTGGTTTTATTGTTAGTGCACAAGGAATACAGGTTGATGAAGAAAAGATTCGTGCGATCCAAGAATGGCCTAGTCCAACTAATGTAAGTAATGTGCGGAGTTTCCATGGACTAGCGAGCTTTTACAGGAGATTTGTGAAGGATTTCAGCACCATCGCAGCACCACTTACTGAGGTAATTAAGAAGAACATGAGTTTCAGATGGGGAGAACAACAAGAGAAGGCCTTTCAGACGCTTAAAAATAAGCTGACTCAGGCGCCATTACTTGCTTTACCTAATTTCTCTAAAATGTTTGAAATTGAGTGTGATGCTTCAGGATTAGGTATTGGAGCAATGCTCATGCAGGAGAGAAGACTAATTGCATTCTTTAGCGAGAAGCTAAGTGGGGCAACCTTGAACTACCCTACTTATGACAAGGAGTTATATGCATTGGTTCGAGCACTGGAGACTTGGCAACACTATCTTTGGCCAAAAGAGTTCGTGATCCACACTGACCATGAATCCTTGAAATACTTGAAGGGACAACACAAGCTAAACAAAAGGCACGCTCGTTGGGTTGAGTTCATCGAAACATTTCCCTATGTCATCTACTACAAGCAAGGTAAAGAGAATGTCGTTGCTAATGCACTTTCTAGAAGGTATGCTCTTATCTCTACTCTTAGTTCTAGACTGCTTGGTTTTGAGCACATTAAGGAATTGTATGCTACTGATTGAGATTTTTGTGAGGAGTATGTGCATTGTGAGAAGAGTGGTCATGGTAAATTTTATAAACATGAAGGATTCTTGTTTAGGGAGAGTAAACTATGCATTCCAAATTGTTCTTTGAGAGAATTATTAGTGAGGGAGTCTCATGGAGGAGGTTTAATGGGACATTTTGGAGTAGCTAAAACCTTAGGGGTATT